>JAVFBW010078670.1:0-27055 GCA_034783835.1 Mopalia ciliata
GAACATAAAGCATTAGGCCAGAAAACGGAGAAAATTACGAACATTTACATCGGTAAATAAAAAAAGCTGTTTTTAGCCAATTAATGAAAATGGATTTAACGCGTTTTGGAATAGAGCTCTTATACATGTACATAGTATCACAAAGTCTAACTATAAGCTCTAAAGATTCGGTGCAATTGTATTGTCGCAGATGGTTTGGGGAACTGCCTGTTGCCATGGTGATTTCAGGGCCAACGGAAGTCGCTATGTTAAGATACTTTTGAAGAGTTCCTAAACTAAGATTTATAGCAAAGGAGAAAAACATCCCTTACAGACTTACAGGTTTGGTACACCAGTATCTAAGCTTTCGTAGATAAATCTGCTGTATCAAATGTGATCTAGATACGTTCGAATGTTTGAGAATCATTTAAAAGCCGACTTGAATTAGGTAGCCCAAGGTCTGGGCTTATTGGTGAGCGTGTCTCCTTGCTTATCCTACTTCGATGTACCGTCCATGTGTTCGAGTGCGCCTGACGACCATTATCAGCTATAATCTCGCGGTGTGGCTGTTGTCTTTACACGGTTTCCTCCCGATTTTCACCGTATTTAAACAAGAAACGCTGTGTGGAGTGGGCAATCCGTCGTCATATGAGTGATATACCGTTGGGTGCGACTAAACGACGTTACCTCCCAAGCAAACTAACAAATGAACAATTTCCATGTAGGTGTACATATGTTTACAATATATTCCTGCATTGCGTTCAATCACTACAAACAACGAATTGCATTTGTTTATAAAAAAGAATAAGAATCTAAAAAAAAAAAACTATGCATTTGACAGATTGTTAGCAGATTCAATTCCAGTCCAGTTCGTATTTGACACGAAACTTTACGAAATTCCGATTGCTATGTGGACATGTCCTGACAGCAAGCTGCTCAAATAATCTGAATATTTCCCTTATTGCTCAAAGATATTGCCGAAAAACCGTCACATGTTTCTGATTTGATTGTCAGAAAATTACTTCACTTATTGAAAACTTCCAGAGATTGCTCGGAAAAGGTGCATATGGATTTTTAGTGTGTCGTCCAAAATACAGATTTTGCTCCGCTATATCAGCTGTGTTAGTCCTTCAGAATGAGGGCACCGCTGAGATAATTTGATTAAAACCGTCGGCATCTTGTCTCCATGATATTGCGTACAGACGACTTGGTCGTAAACAGCTCCTGGACACCTCAGCTGTTAAACGGGAAGACAACTGTTTTTCGACTAGAATTATGTTGTGTAGTTGTATTCGGTAATTTTACGTACTGTAATGTGTACCGTCGTTGCCCGACAATTTAAGTGGACTATGTTATCATGTCCTATAGCTACAGGTCAATGTCATTATGTTTCATAGCAATTATGAAATGTAATTATTCTTAATTAAAACCATTAATTTTTTGTTTTAAATTCTATTAATGTGGCGGAGAAGAATGATTTCCGGTGAAGAAGGCCATGGCACAGGTTAAATCTAAGCTGCAGACTGCGTTGAAAAGCTAGATGAAACTTGATTGTTACAAATTGCGCTAAATAAGGAAACGTTAAATGATTGACCCTAGCCTTGTATCGGATTAATTAAAAATTTGCAGCTGATATATCGAAAACCAGTCAATAAAATAATCCCGAACGGTTACATCGTGTTCATGTCCTATTCAACTGGGTTTGTTAGGGCGAAACTACACTTGTAAGACGTGAAGCATTACCGTGTTGCGTCAACCCACGACTGTGAAACGAATTACTTAGTTAAACTTTCGCCATTGTTTACCCCAACTTAAACATCGATGTTAGCTAAGAAAAAAGTATTTAGGAAAAGACCGAGTGCTATTAATTTAGCTTCCTTTATTGTTTGTTTTCAGGAAGACTCGTTAAATTTTTTTAAAAGTCTATCGATTCATATTGGTTAAATTAAGGCAAAATGTTCGATAAGAGGCAAAATATCTCTTTCGTGCAATACTTTGGGTTTAGACAGTGTATTTTTAATAGTTTCCAATAGCGAATATTACACAGAGCGGAATTAGTTGGCCTACCGATTGGTTTGATATACTAAAACATACAGGGTCCAATTACAGGATTGATTGCACATAAAGATTAAAACCGGAATCAATTTTATGTTTGATTAAGAGGCAGGAATTATTCTAAGGGTTTCGTACGGCTGAACGTCGTATCTCTATTGTCTGTATATACATCTCAATAAGATACATATTGCGACTTTTGTTACTGTTAAAAAAAATCAGTTCTGTAGGTATAAAAACAGCTGAGGAGTAGGCATTTTTCCAAGTACGGTACACTGAAAAATGATAGCAGAGAAAATGGGTAAAATGTATTTCTGATCTATTTAACGACAGTTTTACCTTTCATGCTCAATTCTTTGAAGTAATTGAATCTAGTTTTTTAACAATTTGTTTATAATATCGAATTGAGTCATTCTTTGTATGTTTCGCAAATAATTATGCATAGGGTAGAGTATCCTTAATGAAATCCATTTTTCTAAACGACTAATATAAATTTAGCGGTCAATTTATTAAGTGGGTGTTTTCGTGTTTGCAAAACATAAGCTGGAGTACACCAAACTGAGGCGAACCTGCAAACCTCAACCACAGAGAAATCATGAAAGGCTCAACGTTTATGTATATGTGTATGAATATAAAACGAGATGATCTTGGGGTCTTTTAGACAGTATATATCATCAGTATTTTTGTTATTTTGGGTCACTCTCCTATCAGAGGGGTAGTTAATGTCCTCTACATAGACTCCAGCTTATTAACCTTCGATTTTGTAGAAGGCAGATTGGTTTGGGGGTCCACGTGGCCGGCATTTACTGCTGGCTATTCGGGGCCTCACTCTCCATGGTCGTGGGTTCCGATTCCCGGACGTGTTTCCACTTGTAACATTTTCTGAACAAGAATCTTTTATGACGAAATCACTGTATATAACGAAATGATTATAACTTGTGGACATTTACCACAGACTTTCAGACTGACATTGAAAGAGCGTTATCACACTGCATGGGTCAAGTTCCTGGAATCGAGCATGTTAGAGGCTCCATCATTGCCTAAATTAGATTTTATTTCAAATTGTAAAACTTCATGTTAAACGGAAGGGCTCCAATTGACAAAGTTTTAAATTTCTCCTTACTTTTACAATATTTATAGTACAACCCTGGGGAAATGAGCGTCATAAAATTCTATTTAGGGACGCGTGACTCTTATGCCGAAATCCTAGAGTAACTTGATATATTAAATTAAGAGAGAAGTTAATTAATTACAAGCCCAGAGCCCAGAAGATAACACCTTTCGAAAAATAGGTCCTACATTCTGATCCAAAACATACTACATGTATAACCACTATGATTGTCAGAAGTTTGCCTATTTCAAATAAAGCTTAATCCGATAATGTGGTATTTTGGACCCAAGTAGTGCGGATAGTCTCTTTCGATGTTCATTAATCGCTGTTTCTAGAATTGTGACAGTGACGAATATATTAAAATAGAAGATATTTAATCCCCAAATTGACCTGTTCTTCGCAGTTTAAATATTTGAAAATAAAGACTCTTGAACTGATAAATAAATAAAGACTGACATTATGTCTCTATGAACATCCTATTATTTTACTGAAAACCATTGTTTTTAAACTTTGTGACTTTGGGAGAGTTGGGAGGGAGCTTACTGGGCAACATGCAGCAGATGACTTCATATTGTTTTCTGCCATTGTCCAGACATTGTTTTGTCTTTGTTTGTTGCCAGTGGCATCGAAGGTGGTTTCCTCTTCCCGTGGGGCTGGAACGCCGCTATATGAATCAAATAACCTAAAGTAGTCTACTGCTTTAAATCTCAATTAACCAAACAAACAAACGTCTAGGTTTTACTCAGTCATCATCGAGTAATTAACTTTTCTGTGGACCACATTTAAACTATTTCATAAAACATGGTCTGGGTGCATTCATACTGTGTCCTGTATTTGTCCCGTCTTGTCTTGGCTTGTTGCCAGTGGCGTAGAGGGTGGTTTCCTCAACCTTTTAGACCGACACGCCGTTATAGGAATAAAACAATAACCTTAAGTACCGGTACGGTTTTAAATTCATATCAACCAAACAAACTCACAAACAAACGGCGATGTTTTACTCAATGATCTTCGAACATTGACATTTTTATATGACCCCATTTAAGCTAAATGTTGTAAACTTTTATATTGATTGTTCTATACATAAGCCAAAAACCCATAGCAAAGCAAAGTATGTCCGGAAGTTTAAATAATAGAAAAGATTAAAAGTTTTGTTTCATTTAATCTATCATCATGAGAAGAAAACTGTTCAATATTTTAAATATTTACAATTGTGTATAGTTGGAATAGTTTGCTCATACAAAAGTTTTCTATCCTAGGTATTTCTATTGATTTAATAGTTGATTAAATTCCCCTTTCATATGTCATGTTTATTGTTTGAGTTTATTCTTTCTTAGCGAATGCTGTTTTTGTGGACATGGAAGTACTAAAAAATGTAGGAGACCGCAACACCTTTGTTCCCAAGAGGGGATTTCAAAGTTAGAAACAGGATACCCACCAGGATACGTTTAATCTCAAAACGTCCCGTCTTAGATTCCCAAAACACGTAAATCGTTGGTGTAAAGTTAACTATCCAATGAAGAAGTATGTCGGCCTCTTGGTAATTACAATTGGTCTTTATACAGTTGATTACTCAGCTCGGGTTTCACATCTTTGACAGGGTTGACTTGGGACTGAAATTAAGGCATGCCTAGAGAGATGGACAAACTGGAGCAGAGCAGACGACAGGATCGCTTCCGGTGCTGATTTGTCTCCAATACTGCCTAAGTTTTATCACGGTTCAAGCTTGTCTTTTTTACCCTTACAGGGATACACAACAGACTAATCCACAAGACCACGTATAAACTTTGGATGTGTTACCGAAAGATGACCTGACAATGGCAGATGTTGTGAACTTTATGGAGAAATGCAGATTATTTCTTGTTCGCCTTGAGTCTATCAAGACAAGGCGGACATTGCCTGGTATTTAAAGGAATGGCTGTCCCCCTCTTGATCTTATACATGTTTACTGTACCCGGAGACTCTAAGGTATATATATATATTTTTAAATAAATGAAGAGAGAAAAAGTTGGTCGCCTCCACCGGAATTCGAACCAGGACCTTTGGCTTACAGGCCCAAGCCCTACCGACTGAGCTACAGATTCTCACGGTAGACGATGTCTCGAATTCTAATCCAGTGAAGACGGCGATTTTCTCTCTCCATAAAGAACGGACACAGGGACGCTAGAGATACATATGATAAAATCTTCGTTTCTTTTTAAAGACGAGTTTATAGTATCTACATATTTCCAATTAATCATTAGTCTGTTACCTGTATTTTTTTATATACCTTAATTAGAATGCAGTCTGTTACATGATGTACATTGTTTACCACGAAGAAACATCTATTAAACTGTTGTTATTTTGTAACATTATATTTGGTTTACCCTTAAACATAGATAGGAGGGAATATCCATCAAAAGAATGTTATTTTATAAGATTAAATTTAGGCCAACTAGCTGCACACAGCCTAACTACCTGTGATTTACCTGTGATCAAAATGATGTTCTTTTGTAACATTATGTTTTTGCCAGCTAGCTACAAAGAGCATAATTATATGTGGTTTATCTTAAAACATAAATACAAGAGAGTAATTCTTGCAGAACTATATTGCCTATATTTAACTTATATTTTGTGTAAAAAAGCACACATTTAAGCCAATTAGTAACACAAGAGCAATGGATACTTCTGAAGACTACTTTTACAATATATATTTTCGTTAGAGTTACTACTCAAACTCGATTTAAACTGCATGTGTATTTGTTTTATTGGGGTTTAAAGCCGTACTTAAGGTTATTTTTACACACCTGACGGCGTGCACGCCCAATGGGTGAAGGAAATCATCCCCCACGCCACTGGCAACAAACAAAAACACCACCGGACACTCACCGGACAGTACAGGCATCACAAACAGATCGGCTTCGTGTTTCTCTTTAGCTCAGAAAGCACGAGGACAACAGGAAGCTCCCTCCAACCACCCGCCGATCTAAACAGCAAGTTAAAAAATATTCACATTCATAACACCATAATGATGACCTGTCTGATACTTGTATTATATGTGGTTTTTTCTCAAACCTAGATACGAGGGAATCGCTATTAACAAGGTTATTATTCTTTAACACTATGTTTATGCAAACAAATTACACTCAGCATAGTTATATGTGATTATATGTGATTCTAAAACATAGATATGTAGGAATAGTTATTACAAAGCTGTCCGTGTTCATAACATGTTTATGCCAGCTAGTTACACTTAGTATAATTTTATGTGGTTTTGCCCAAAACATATAATAGTAGATAGAAAGGAATAGATATTACAAAGCTGTCCTGTTCTTCTACAACATTACGTTTATGCCAACACTACCAAGTAACACCGATTTGTAGAAGCCTAAATGACGTCTTACCTTTCCCTTTTCATTTTGTCCATGTTATATGTCGGGTATCAACGTCATAACGCCATGCCCCATCATGCTGGAAGGAAACTAGTATAGCACTCTTCTGTGCAGGGGGTACGTTTCCTGTCCCATTAAAAGGCACATTTTGTTTGAAATGAAAATCGAATATCTGGATATTGATGTCTGGTTCATATGAAATATCGACGACAAAGTATCGGAAATGACTGTCATCGATACTTTATGCCACTAGGCACCTATGGACCCGATTGCCGGAGGCTGCTTAGAAAGATTTATCGAAGGGTCTGCACTAGTTTCCTCTCAGCGCTGCATGATGGAGCATCGCGAAATGACGTTGATACCTGACAAAAAATATGGCCAAAAGAAAATGGGGAAGGTAAGACGTCATTTAGGGCTAGATTTGTAGTTACGACTTATGGAAATTCCCATTATGTTGGACTTTTTGATTGGTTGAGAAAAAAGGCAACCAATCAAAACTCCCCATATAAATGGATTCCCTGAAATTGTTATTACATATCGCAAAGTGATATGGAACCTTCAGAATCTGTTCGAAATAGTTGACACCACGAAAGCAATGTGATGACTGGTCTTATGCTCTCTTCTCTTTTTAAAGAAGCCTCAAAGAATCAGTTAAAACTCTCTATCCTTACTGCTGAGTGTATAATATTTAATATCGGTGAAGGTGAAAAGCCGGAACTGAAAAAAAAAACCCAATATAGACAAATAACTCCCCCCCAAAATCTGTTATTTTCGTTAACTATTAGACTCTTGTTAAACTTTACAGAGTGTTGTTAAGATTCGAGATGGGGAACAAAGGCGCCTACTTCTGGCGGCCAAACAGACATGTCTGACGAACATACAGTTGATGCCTATCCCAATCAACGGTAAGACTAAATTACATTTTTTTACCATCAAGTACTATCTAGCAGACTGGGAACGTTGGGATAAACCGGCACCATTACTATCTTACCAGGAAGTGACGAAGCGGCTCTACTTTTACAAAAAGTCAGGTGCATAAAATGTTAAAATGTGTCATGTAGATCAACATAAATTTAACAATTTTAATCAATTTAAAAATGATTAAAGTTGTAAGTATATTTATTATTTGTTTGATGTTTGATTTGGGTGACTGCTATCTTAAAAAGGAATTGGATTAATGTACAGCTAAAAGCATATAGTCCCAGTGTATTTATACAGTTGTAATATGTCTTGCTGCGACCGCACAATTAACGCCGTTTTAGCGAATATCACTACATTACGACATACAAAATGGTACCAAGTTTACGACCAAGCGGACTGTACGCCAGGCATGGAGTTAAGCCCGCTTCCAGTTTTATTCAAATGACTTACTTATTGATATTTGAAAATCAATCGGCTTAGTCTCGCGAGATTGTCGTTACTGTGGTATCATCATGACGAGCGCAGTAATGCCAGCACTACCAAGCGCATTGCAAATAGGACAACATTTCTTATTTAAAATCACCGGTTGATTTGTGTTTATACATTGTACTGTACGCGTTTTCAATCAAGGGAGTTTCACTTGTATGACGCGGCTGTGTCATTTTAACAATACACAGTCAACCCGACACCGCCAAATACCTCGAGCGTTTTAATGTTATTAAAGTTGATGATCCTGCAGTGATCAGTAGGCATCATGACTACCATCTGAACATATTGTCTCTCGGCCGGAACTAAGGTTCTTAAAAAAGACCCGTGGTTTTATCTCAAATGATTAATCCTCGACTCTATGACACCCTGCACTTTGTTGCCTGGATTGTATCCATTTGATAGTAAATAAAATACGTTATGACACAATTACGCTAAGGAAACAGGGAGAATCAGCCATTGAGATAAATTCACCAGTCAACATTGTTCAGCCCAATAACCTATAGGTCATTGGTTCAGCCATGTCGCGGAGGACGTCAACAAAGACATGCGCTCTTACAAACGGAAGTATTCGTATTCAAAAACGTTTCCTATGAATTGGATAGCCGGTTGCAAGACCTGTCTATGTTCTTACGTAGGTTTATAGACAGGGACAAATTTATTATAAAAACATAATTTTTAGTTGTTTACTTATTGTTGATTTTTCTCGAATGTACGTGTCACACAGTTTACAAATATGAAAACAACAAATTGTAATTTAATCAATAACGTATTTTATTAACAAAAAACACAAGCCAGGCACAGTTAAATGTTTATCTCCTACCCGTTATTTAAATTTCATGCGAGACAAATCATTTCGTTAATAAAAATAAAAAAAATGAATTACCTATGATTATTTAATATCACCCGCTAGCTACATGCGCTTTCATTACATAGTGATATGGGAATAATAGTATTAATAGCAATGTTATTAACTGTTACACTTAATAATAATGATAATATGAATTTATGTCAATTTTGTCATTTTTACTCATGAGCCGGACATCTGTTTATATATTTATTTTATATTTTCAGCAAATTCCTGTGAAGCGATATGGGACAATATTGCGTGTTGGCCATACACACCTGCTGGCCATGTAGCCAAACAGAACTGTCCTAACTATATCAACAACTTTGATACGGACGGTAAGTGTATATCAAGCCCTGATATTGTATTCATTCGACGGGGGTTGGAGGGAGCTCCCTGTTGCCCTGGTGCTTTCTGAGCTTAAGAGGAACAGGAAGTCGATCTGTTTATGATGACCTTGTATTGTCCTTGCACTATGAGTGTCCTGTGGTGTTTTTGTTTGTTGCCAGTAGTGTTTTTTTTTTCGCTGATTGGGCTGGCAGGCCATTATATAAGTGAAATAACCTGAAGTACGGCATTAAAGTCCTATCAAATAAACAAACAAATTGTCGAAAATCTAAAGGAGCTTTTGGTGGTGGAATGTCTATTGTGCCATAATTTATTGATCGCACTTAATGTTTGTTTACCATAAAGGTAACATAGTTTTGACAAAACTTTGAAAAAATATCGTAACCACAATTTGATTATTCAGTTGTAAATTGATTAATCAATGTTTACCGATTGCTAGTAAAATACAAGCAAAAATTTGCGATTTCCCAGTTGTAGGGGGGGGGGGGGGGGACTCATGACTGTCAAAGGATCCTCGGTGGCGTGTTCTGCATTAGTATTTATTCTAGAATCGGAGGAGGGGGGGGGGGGGGCAATTTTCCTTTTGCCATGGGGCCTAAACAATTTCTTTGCAGCCCCAGGTGTGTGCCAATTAAATTATATTATTTCATTCAAAAATTGTTTTCCTAACAATATACTGTTTTATGTTCACAGCTATCGCCATCCGCGAATGTTTACCGGATGGGACGTGGTATTTCAACCCGAAGACTAATAAATCCTGGACTAACTTCACATTGTGTAAAGTGAACACATCAGAACTCCCACCTGTTAAAGAAATACCAAAACTTATTAAGGTATATAGGCAACTGTTCCAAAAAGTTGAACAATTTCAATCCGCTGTTGCGGATGTTGAATGACGGTCTTATTATATTAACAATCGTCATTGATGAAATTATTAATCTGCTTAGATAGCCACATACTTAGATGCAATAAATGTTATGGAATTTGTGTAATTTTAAGATTAGATTACTTGTATATTAAAGACACAAGCCTATAGACTCTTAGACAAAATGGCTCTAGTGGAACCCATTATGGTTCTCTATGGAACCCTCACAGCAAGTGTTTCAAGTATTTCTCCTTTTCTTTTTGTCGTAATGGCTCCTTCTAGAACCATGTTTTTTTTCTAAACAACCCTTAAAGAACAACTATTTCTACCTCCACCTATTGTGTTAAAGTCACTTTCACTTTCCTTTTATTTTTTCCGAATGAACAATTTATATATTTCTTCAAATAAGCAAGTTTAGCTATGCATAAGCTTACCAAAAACTAAGATTGTTGACATCTTAGATTTGGCCGGATACTACTTACAGTGACGAATTTGTTATAGCGTCAAGCCATATTGATTTGTACGCCACATATCTCATTTGAGCTTTTTACATCTTGTGCTTGTCTTGTTTCATGCCATCGTTTTTGGATTATTTCACATGAAAAAACACTAAACTCAATATGCAATAAAGAAATTACCTGTAGGTTATATACACTTTTAGAAAAATATGTCTATACAGTTCTAAAGTCATGGCTCTGGTGGAACACTTTTCGGTTCTGTATGGAACCCTCACAGCAACTATTTCAAGTATTTCTCTCTTTCTTTTTATACCAAAGAACAGTTTTTGTCGTAATGGTTCCTTATAGAACCGTACTCTTTTCTAAAGAGCCACAGTGAACCATTATTTCTAAGAGTATAGCCTTTTACGTCTTGTGCTTGTCTTATGATAGATTTTTAAAAATTATTTCAGATTAAAATACATTAATATGCAAGATAGAAAATACCTGCACTTAATATAGTTTTGACATGATGAATGATTTGTATTATTATTTCCCAGGATCACATGCCCACGATTCGTTGGATGTACACCATTGGTTATAGTGTCTCTTTAGTTTCACTGTTCATAGCTGTTTTTCTTATGATATTTTTCAAGTAAGTATTAATCCATAAAGCCTTGAGTTATGTTAAGTACATCTATGGCCAGCCATTTTATCACTTCTATCTTTATTCTACATATGTGGAATTATTTTCCACAAATGTTGAATTCTTTTCCACATATGTGAAATTATTTTCCACATATGTAAAATAAATGACTTTATTCTACATATGTGGAAAGGAATTTCACCATATAATTCAACATATGTGAAAAAGAATTCTACATATCTAAAATAAGCCTTAATTCAACATATGTGGAAATCTTTTTGGCTTATGTAAAATAAAAAGGTGAGTGGAACTCTTTTGTGGATATGTAAAATAAAAGAACCCTCGACCTCAATTACAGACTTCTCCCTCACATCCTGTATCTAGCGGCAATGAGTTTGCCCAAAAGTAAAATCTGATCGGAAGGACATGCACCCTCTGCACTCCGTAAAGCATCTGTAAATTTCTAGCCAAGAATAAAGGAGGGAAACTACAATAGTTTAATAGGCCTTAAATTGCGACCGATTCTGTAGAGAGCATTACTAAACGTCTGATTCGTATAGAAAATAAAATGATGTAGATTACTAAAATTACTGAATAAGAATAAACCCGTCGCCTAATGTAATACTATTCACTCTTTATTTGTCACCCTAATTGGCATTTTTCAAAATAAAATGCATGGTTTTGTATTGTTGGCTGTATAGTTTTGAAAATCTACACAAGACGATATAGGGACATAAATGAAGGTTGGATGCGGTCCCTTACAGTGGGGAAATATCATTTCTCAGTTTGTTTAATAAGTCGAACTCTTTGTACATATCTAAAATAAACGTTTATTTTACATAAATGAAATTCTTTTCCACATATCTGAAATAGTTTTTTGGTGTTTTTTTTCTCACTTATGTGGAAAAGAATTTCACATATGTTGAAAAGATTTCTACATATGTTAAAAAGAATTCTAGATAAGTAAAATAAATTTTACTTATGTGAAATACTTTTTTTTTACATAAGTGAAAATCGTTTCGAAATAAGTAAAAATGAATTTCACATATGTGCAAAAGAATTGTACATAAGTAAAATAAAAGCAAAACTTATTCGACATATGTAGAATAAAGGTAGAAGTGATAAAACGGCTTGACATATACATCAACTTCTAAATGCATTTTTGAGCAAGTTATATGTAGATAAAATGTTTTAAAAATGTTTATAGCATTGAACTCAAATATAAGTTATTATTGTCCAATGCTTTCAAACGAATCGCACATTGTTGAAACGCTTCACATCTTGGTTGTGCTATTGTCAATTATTGTTGGTATACCCTTAAGCGCGGCGTAAAACACCCAACAGTCAATTAATATGTGTTTTCCGTAGGAAATTTGGTTTTCATGCATGTGGTGTGTGGCATATTACTCTTGCCTCATGAATGACCGAATAGAGCTCTAAATCAAAAACTACGGTATAAGCGTTATTTCTGATCAATATTCGTCCACAAAGTCTCAAGTTGCAAGGGTAAATGACTACTGTGACAAGTAGCACCAGTAAGTGTACAAGGGATATGTCTGGCTCAAAGTTATTTTATTAACACATTTTATCCTGGTAGAATTAACTAAACTGGTTCCTTCTGAAATATTGTTATATTTTATTATCTTGTGACCATTTGCCTACTGACCATGTACAAATTGTTTAGGTTCAGTTTGCGGGTGGTTTCCTTTGAATGACACACAATTATATGAGTGAAATCACTTTTAGTGCAATACTTAAAACAAAAAAGTTAACATGACGAGGGACCTGGGTTGTTCTCCTTTATAATTTCTGAAAATATTATAAATAGTAAAAAAATAAAACGGTATCTCTCTCCTCTTTCCCCAGAAAATTACATTGTCAGCGAAACCGTCTTCATCTGAACCTGTTCACGTCGTTCATATTCCGCTGTATGATAAGTTTACTAAGGGAGAATATACTATCGGAAGGTGGAGCATTCCTGCCTACAGATGTCATTTATGACGAGAATAACCGACTGACACTGGGTCCGGGAACGGTAGGCGTTAACATTTAATTCAACAAACAAAAATTTTGTAAGGATGGATAAAATCTTTGAGGGTCAAAATTTTTGTTTAATTTATTAAAAGGGTTTTCTTTTTTTGTACTGCAATTAGGGAAAAAATTATATAAAAATTCCCGTGAACTTCGGCATGCACATTATGTAGATAATTATCTTGTAAAGCGTATCTCAATTTTTTTTCTTTCTAAATTTTCCTTAAATTATTTATTAAAATTGGACTTTTGCATTAAAAGATGAATAATTAAAAAAGTAATCCGAATAAAACAAATTAAGATAACTTTACAAGATCATGGTGTCATGGCATACCGAATTTCACTTGTTTAGCCCAAAGGGTTTTCGAGAAAAGAGAATTAAAAATTAAATTTCGACCAAAAATAAAGTCCTACAAATGGTGCAAAACCCATCCAGCTGTACACTTCTTACTAGCATTTTATTATATATTTTGTTTTACTAGTTACATTTTCATTCTACAAAAGGAAAACATTTCTTGCAAGCAGGACCAGTTCTCTATCCCCTCTTTTAGTCCTTCATTTTATCTGGTGAAAGCGTGAGAAACTCTTTCCTATAAGCAGTTCGCCATCTGGAAAAAACAGTACAATCTATGTCAGCAGCTCCCCAGCAATTACTGGATACCGGTCCCCTTTTTTGTGGAAAAAAATAACTGTTTAAACCAATATGCCCACGGAAGTGAATGAGAGTTGCGACTTGTCTGATCCAGAAGGAAGTTTCTTTGTCTGTTTGTTTGGTTTGATGGGGCAGATAGCTCTTAGGAAGAGTCTATTCATCACAGACTCTTCAACAGTATCATAAGTTCATGCTTAAGTCAATACCGAGTTTATCGGACAATCACCATATACACTATTAAACTAGTACACCCTGGCCATGTCAGGAAGTTTCTCTGTACATTGACATGCATATAGTCTGCTGGATCCATTTTCCCCATTTTCTACAGCATTGGAGATGTAAACTGTTGCAAACAAGTTTTCACTTTGCAATCGGTGCGAACTACACGTGGATCTTCTTGGAGGGTCTTTATCTTCATATGTTAATATTTGTGTCCTTTTTCACTGGGAAGAATAAACTCAAGTGGTACATGCTCTTTGGCTGGGGTAAGTGACAATAATTACTGAATTTTTGCTTTTAGAAATAATGGTTCTTTGAGGGTCCTTTAGAAAAACATATGGTTCTATATGGAACCATTACGACAAAAACGGTTCATTGTTTTAGGAAGAAAGGGGGAAATACTTGGAACATTTGCCGTGAGGGTTTCATACAGAGCCATTCAGGGTTCCACCAGAGTCATGACAGGGGACCTTTAAGGGTTCCATTAGAGCCATATTTTTGTAAGAGTGTGCCACCTGAACCCAATTTTCATCTGTAGATTAATTAATGTTAAACAGCTTTAGTTAATCGACCCTTAAGAACGATAAATTTGATCTCACGTTGATAAGCTGTCCACAACAGTTGGCCATATATACTCTTAGAAAGATGTCTCTTATAGAACAATTTAAGGTTGGACAACCTCTTCGAGGTCAGAACTGTTCTTTTTTTTTTAAATTTGGTTATACGAACATTCTTTTTTTGTCCTGCAGTTTTATCCTGGTGCGACAACTGTTCTAAGTATTTCTACCTCTCTTATTCTACCAAAGAACGTTTTTGTTTCACATACAGCCATCCACTTTTCTAAAGATCCCTCAAAGAACAAATATTTCTAAGAATGTGTAGTCATGTCGCCAAATACGCTGCAAACTGAACACGAAAATACTGTGTTTTGATTGACACATTGCATACTGATCTCTAGCTTAATATTATTTGTTTGTCAGAAATCTGCTTATGGGATCAATGTTTTTATATATTTTATACAACACCATATGACTCCTAAGCATGTTATAGTTAATTCCCGGGATTTGTCTACTTGATGTTTTTATTTCTTTGTTAAAGGTTTCCCGGCACTGTCTGTGGGACCATGGATTGTTGTCAGGATATACTATGAAGATGTAAAGTAAGTCACTTGAATCCTGATTTACAAGAAATAATTCGTTTGTTAAAAAAGTTCTGAGTCTCTTACGCTTTGTTTACTTTTGCAAAGCTGTCCCAATAGATGCTTACAGTCGGTTAATCATAGAGGCTTCATCTGCCAAAAGGCGTTGTTGTCAGGTTCTGACGAAACTTCACGGGTGTGCTTCGGGGTTTTGGGGACGTTTGAGTGTATACTCTAATAATGATTCGGGGATTAATCCTGGAATTACAATGTCTTTTTCCTGGATTAATCAGGCTATACCAAGTCAAGTTCAGGGATTGTCCCTGAATGAATTCAGGGTTGTTTACATGCCTGAATTTTACAGGCTGTTATTTCTCCCTTGGCTTCAGGTTGAGGTCCATATTGCCCAGGTGACATTCAGGGCGGTAATATCCTGAAGGTTTCAGGGTTATTGCACTCGTTAATTCCAGTCGAAATTGATATTAAACCAGGATTACAGTGTGTTTTATGCAGGAGAACTCTATTCATAGCTAATTTACCCAGCTTGACAATACCTTGGTTGAGATAATAAAAAACATATTCACATAACCATTTGTTTTCTATGATGAAGTCAGTCACTTTTAGTCAACTCTAGTCTACTCACCCATGAGATGCATGCTTCTGAGTAGTTTTAGTCTACTCAGCAATGCGTTTAACTGTTTTGAGTACGTTTTAGTCTACTCAACAATGCGTTTAACTGTTCTGAGTACGTTTTAGTCTACTCAGCAATGCGTTTAACTGTTTTGTGTACGTTTTAGAGAGCTCACAAATATGAGTCCGTTTTATCATCCTTGTTGCTTATAAATGTGAGTCCGTTTTAGTCTGCACTCGCCGGTATTGTTTATAAATTTGAGTCTGTTTTTGTCTGAACTCATCGGTATTGTTTATAAAATTGAGTCCGTTTGTCGGTACTGTTTATAAACTTGAGTCCGTTTTGGTTTGCACTCGGCAGTATTGTTTTAAATTTGAGTCCGTTTTAGTCTGCACTCGTCGGTATTGTTTGTAAATTTGAGTACATTAAGTCTGCACTCCTTGGTATTGAATTTAATTTGAGCCCGTTTTTGTCTGCACTCGTCGGTATTGATTATAAATATGAGTCCGTTTTTGTCTGCACTCGGTATTGTTTATAAATTTGAGAACGTTTTAGTCTGCACTCGTCGGTATTGTTTATAAATTTGAGTCCGTTTTTGTCTGCACTCGTCGGTATTGATTATAAATTTGAGTCCGTTTTTGTCTGCACTCGTCGGTATTGTTTATAAATTTGAGTCCGTTTTTGTCTGCACTCGTCGGTATTGATTATACATTTGAGTCCTTTTTTGTCTGCACTGGTCGGTATTGTTTATAAACTTGAGAACGTTTTAGTCTGCACTCGTCGATATTGTTTATAAATTTGAGTCCGTCTTAGTCTGCACACGAAACCAGATGTATAAATGTGACAGCTGTAACTTTGCCCTACTTTCCTCAACTAGTAATCGTGATGCCGCTGTAAAATAGATCGCAGTCAGTGACAAGAATGATAAGGATAATGGAAGCGGCAAAAAAACAATTAATAAAAACAAATTAAAACACAGTAAATAGAATAACACATCTCGAGATCAAATATTCATCTAGCAGATCTGTTTGAAAAAATATGACAGCTTTATTTATATGCGGATTAAGTTTTAAGGTAACATTTGTTAATCATCTAAAGCAAACTTAAGTATCTTATTGAATGTGTTTGTTCTCTTCTAGTTGCTGGTTAACGAACTCTAACCGTGGATTTTATTGGATACTTCGAGGACCTATAGTAGCTTCAATTATTGTAAGTTGAACAACAGTCATGGAGCCTTGCACAATTATAAACAGAAGGTTTTGTAATTGTCCCTTATTGAACATTTCAGCGGTATGTAAGTGCTTTAAGTTCGTAAGTGATAGAAATTGATTGATTGATTGTTGTTTTATGCCACATTCAGTGGAAGTTCAGCTGCACGGTAGCAAGAAACTTTTCTTGATTTAAATGCCGTTCTATGATCAGATAGGGATTGATGTAGTACATGTAAACCGCAAAACTAATTTTTCTGATCGAGAGTAAAAATATTACTTCTTGGTGATGTGTTTATTTACATTCTACCCTTGTTGCATGGTATTAAAAATCCCTTACCTCTTTTCAGGCAAATTTTATTTTTTTCCTGAACATTATACGAGTACTGGTGGTGAAGTTGAGAGCCTCCAATAATCCCGACAGTAAGAAATTCAGATACAGGTAATCATCTCAAAAAGTGTTACCATTAACTTGACCATTTCTACATGCGATATGAACAACTTGTTAACATAAACTTAAACACTTAAGAGTTATGTTACGTTAAACCAAATTAGCATTTAATTCATAATGATCGATACAAATAAATAACTAATGAATTGTCGTTATCTATAATGCATTTCCGGCTAAAGTAATTACCGAGATGATGGGAAATAAATTATCGACAAACTCATTACAGATACTTATTATTATTATTCATTTGCCGGTAATTGTATTTCATTTATCGCCGAAAATTCATCAATCAATATCGATAATTAAAGTTTTGTTATCAACAAATCATTTATCGATATAGGTAGGTCATTTATCAAGAAGTGAATAAGTATTATGGATAAATATCACTGCGGTAATTTGTCAATGGAAATTGATTGCATCAATATCGAAATATCATTTATTGATATCAATAAATGAATAACTGATGTCGATAAATATCTTCGAATTATTGATATCTATTCTGCAGACGAAAATAATAATGTTACTCCACCTATTTGCAATAGGCTTATGGAAAACCAGCACAGTCCCAGATTCGTTGCTTATCATTACCTGGCCGGTTATTCGCTAGGTAAAATTTACCGTCCACTTCTGACCCAAACAACTCTAGTCATTTTCAAAACGTTAATCAATGGTCTCAGAATATCGTATAATATTGGCAGATGATCTCAAAGGCACACATTTGTTTTTTTGTGCATAATTCTCTCTTAAATGCAATTTTCCTCAAATTAAAAAGCGACCGGAGTTTAAAACAATTGGAGATACCCTTTACCAGATTATTATAGCACTATTATTATATCAATAATCTCAAAACAGAGTTGAAGAAATACATTTTTACAAAAAGTATGTGCTAGAAATCGAAGAAAAAAACATCCAGCTGTACACTTGCAAAGAACTGAATCACAATATTCAAACTCAACATGACTTATAACTCGATTTTTTAATGCAGGACAAAATCAGAATGTCCTACTAAAGAAATTTGAAGGAATTTGAAATTTTTACCGTTAAAGGGGTTATCTATCCAATACTTTACTTTATATCATAAAATCGATCTTTTTCAAAGTTCGTGTTATTGTTTTTAGGCGTCTAGCCAAATCCACATTGGTCCTGATACCGCTCTTTGGGGTGCATTACATGGTGTTCGTGGCGAGGCCCGACGACGTAGAAGCTAAAGTGGAGCTCATCTTACTATACACAGAACTATTTCTTAACTCATTTCAGGTCGGTCCTCGTGTACTAGAGGTATTGCATGCGGTAATGTAGTGATACATGCCATTAAATATGGGGACTTGAATTGGGTCACATCAGGCTAGTTGTTTATGCCATTGGTTTTATCTACATTCCACGGGGAAACTTTGAAGATAACTCTAAGATACCGTGATATTATTTCAAAAGGGGATTTAATGTCAAGTGTTCGTCAATCGTCTTACTTTCCCTATGGAGCGACTACAAAATCTTTAAAAAGTTCTTATCTCTGGGTTTAATCTATTTCTCTTTTGCATAATAGTACAACTTTTTTGTCAATTTAAATTCTTTATAGACCTGTATAGATATACTATTGAGTTTGGTATAATGCCCAAGTAATGTGGTTCCTAACATAGTCAACTTTGTGTTTGCTTGACACCTGTCGAAAAATTCCTGTTGCTCTAGCTGATGCTCTCTTAACTAAGGGGCGCAACATGAAGGCGATCTGTTTGTGATGTATTTGCATTACGTCCTGTCATTGTCCTGTCCTGTCTTGTCTTTGTTTGTTGCCAGTGGTGGCGACGGTGATTTTCGCCAATTGGGCCGACACGCTGTCAAAGGAATGAAATAATCTTAAATGCGGCGCTTAACACCAATCTTGCGAACAAATCGTGTTTGTTTAAAATCATGTTTGACAAACATGAAGTTCTCAGTGTTCGGAATTACGTTTATTGTGTATTACCACTCAGCAGGTAAGAAATCCATTTTAGGCCGTACCTACTAAGGACATACCTTTTTCAAATGTCATACAATTTATCTGACCAAAGTAATTCCATTTCTATTTCTTAACAGGGATTTATGGTGACGTTGTTGTTTTGTTTTCTGAATGGCGAGGTGAGCTTTATTTTTTTAAATTAATTTTATGAATCGAAGTATTAAGTTCGTTAATTGGTCCTTGACAAGACTGTTCGGTTTTCTGTTGCGCATTATTCAATTCGGTTAACTTTCTGACATCAGAGTACTCTTATAGTGCCCATTAAATTCAAACTAAATTGGTCATTTAAGTGTTTACATAGCACACAAATCATTAGTTAAAATAGAAGTTCCAAAATTAGTTTCATGAACATGCTTAAGCAACGACTTGTTTACAAATATTTAAACATGCTGGCTTGATTGTCGGCTCCCTCGAGCCGTTCGGGCTAAGTGAAAAGAGTAACCCGATTTTGTGTTTTGGGTGAAGTAGGCCCTACTTCTGAGATATTAATTTCAAGCGACACACAGTCAACTTGTTGTTAGCAGTGATTGAAGTACTAGTTTATTTTTCCAGGTCCAGGCGGAAATAATGAAAATGTGGCGAAAGCGGACGTTCAGTCGAGGTGGTTCGTTTCGCTCAAAGACCTGGACATCGCTCTCTTCCCATTGGACCCGACATCGGAGTAATATTGAAACAAAACGTTCTAAACCGCGGAGGAGATTCCGTTTCCGCGCGCGGTCTAGTGATTCGGGCCTCACGAGCAAACGTTCTGGAATCGAATCCGACGACATGTCGTCTGCTGCGGAACGCTGTATCGCTGAACACAGGGAATGTATTCAACTGGATATTATTCGAGAAGTCCGGGACGATCTTAGTAAAAGTAGTTCCAAAGAAGAAAGCGGACAAAGTGACCATAATGACAATCTATGCAATTATTCCCCCCAGGAAAGCAAAAACGAAACAAACGTTGATGTTCAAGTAGAGTACAATAAGTAGCTTAGATCATTGCTGAAATGTATTATGTGATTTACATGATATATTCTTCTTATTATTATTAATGAATAACATCTTTGGATATTATTTACAATACTCGACTTGCAATAAATGTTAAAAGACAATTGCAATATGGTGGAAAATTCAGGCGGATTCTGTCGGAGGGATAATTTGGATTGATAGTTGCTTTGAACTGATTTTAGTATTCAGTCATGTAACTGTGAAAATGCTTGGACGACATAAATATGGTACATGTTCTTGCCAACGATAATCTTGGATCCGCTACAATGTTTTGTGGACCATTTTGTTGAACAATTTGGATAAACAAGCAAGATAAAGGATTGTTTGTGTGCAACAATGGGAAAACTAGACCGAAGAAGTTGGGTCTACAAACTGCGTTGTAATTAAACGTGTGTATTACATTCTCAACTGTAGTATGGGTGGAGTGGTCAGGACTGGATTAACCAGAATAGGCACCTGTTCAGGGCATCAAGGAATGGGGGCGCCACAAAGATACAAAAAATGCATTATTTCCCATCTTCTTGTGTGTTTTGTTTCATTTTGAAAAACAAAATTTGATTTTATTGTTAAATATTATTGATATGGGGATTTACTTTTTTGTCAGGGGCACTCAAATATGTTAAGTACTTAGGTGCCTCTCTGGGAGTCTTAATGTGATGCAGGACGGTATGTTGATTCTGATGATAACGTGTGGACATGAAGGTCTAGGTGAACTTGTTTGGAGGAGTCGGTCAAATACCCGTCCGGAATCTGTGTCCGACCCTCGGAAGAGACTTCTTGGAATCGTTTAGACCGAGGAATCCTTATGGCCCAATTATACTCCGAATGGCGTCTTACAGATTTCGG
Source organism: Mopalia ciliata (assembly GCA_034783835.1). Lineage (NCBI taxonomy): Eukaryota > Metazoa > Mollusca > Polyplacophora > Chitonida > Mopaliidae > Mopalia > Mopalia ciliata. Next base: position 21,226 of record JAVFBW010078670.1, read on the forward strand.
CTAAATCCAGAAAAAAATATATTATCTTCAGGGGCCTGTTTCACAAAGGCATTTTAGCTTACGTTGAACGTAACTGCCATGTCAACAATATGTCTCCAGTACTGGTCGTCATGGTAACTAGGTTTTGCGTGAGGTAAGATCGCCTTAAAATGGCTCCTGAACTATTGTGTCATATTATTATTTTGGTGACAGAAGCTGCCTTGCTAATTTCATGTTTGTTCTAGAGGTCAGTCAAACGTGACCTATTTAATATGTTTTGTTTACGATGTATTACTTATTTAAAGCATATTCTTATTTATACACATTGGTTGAACAAAATCTTAATCTAGAAGTATATCAAGCTGAAATATGAAACCAGCCATTACCCAGTCTTAACGCCATTGTGACTTTCAGAGGACTTTCATAGCCCCATATGACTCATTACGTAGGATATTCGTTCGCTTCGCGCAATTTGAATGTCAGAATCTACTGACGCCATATGGGTAAAACAGAATCTTTGTCAATCGGAAGAAATATACAAATCGGAGAACGTGCCCTTTATTGAGTCTTTTTGCAAGCCAACTTTAGCATTGAGCTTTAGCACGAATTCACACTAGAGGGGGCTTTTTCAACAAACAGCGCTGCCCAGGGGCTTGTTTCACAAAGCGATCTCATGCTGCGTTCGGGACTCCTCGTCGTCACCATTCGTGCTGTATCTATTAGTAGTACTTACAACGAAAAGAATTCGAGAGCACTGCTACAAGTCGAAAACCCGATATCACAACCTGTAAATGCCGCTCGAGAGCTACTACATGTGGAAAACACCACTCGTCAACTCGATGCTTATAGAATGATTCGAGCTTGTGGTCGTAATTACGACCAATAGTTACCCCACGAGTGGTGGTTATGGCTGTCCTAAACGCAGCTTTAGCTTACGTTGAACGTAACTGTCATGGCAACACTATCTCTTCAACACTGGTCGTCATGGCAATTACGTTGTGCGTAAGCAAAGATCGCTTTGTAAAACGGCTGGCCACATTGCCGTTGAGAATGGGTAGGGGCTGGTTTGATACTTTGCTTGATAGACTTCTGATGTAACGTAGCTACATCTACTAGGTAGATATTAATTATTACTGACTCTTCAATGTATATATGTATTGTCTGTAGATAAAAACGCTATATCAGACATTTCTTAACAAAAATTCATTATTTCGAAACAGCTGGATTTTTGGTCTAGAATGTATACAGAAGTACTTTAGCTTTCTGAGCATAGCAGTATAGGAGTAAGTCATTTTAATCTACAAGGTTCTTTATTCGCCATCTTGAATAATTTGCAAAAGCGAGACCAATTGGGAGACTCGACTTTAACAGGAAGCGAAAGACTCCGCGGCACGCTTGGGTAGCGGTTACTTGAAAAGTTTAGGAACATGGCCTTCGCGAAAATGGACTGTTTACTGTTAGTCATAACAAAAATGGATGTCTACAGGCTAGATTGAAGTGTTTGTGGTTCGATCAACCGAAACAAAAACGTAATTTACTTTATTTCCACCGATTTTGATTCCCCAACATGTCTATTGCTACATTTTACATATAGATACACACATGTATTTCCATAATGTACGTTCTCTGTATCGATTTTTTGTTGTTGTTTAAAGATGTTCAGTTAAATGAAATTCTTCTCTTGTTGGATGGGTTTATCTACAATTGCATGCAGGGTTTGTTGGCAACGCCAAGTAGGACAATGTGATTGATAGTTTTACGCAAAGCAGAGCTCTTCAGATGATCATATTACGCAGATGCCAGCTTTATACTTGGTTAACACGTGAAATTGCCGAATTTGAAAATCTCCGAACACTGAGTAGTGCTTCTATAGCCACAATTGGTGACTGATTGATCGATTTTTGTTTAGCTCCACATACAGCGCAAATTCGGCTATGCTATGGCGAGGAGTCGAGAACAGTCATTTTTAGAAATTGTTTTATTTATTTTTATTTTTTGTGGCTGGAGCATAGTCAAAAAAAAATTTCCAGCTTCTTTTTAAAAAAAATAAATTTCTATCAGTGCACCTTTGGCAGTAAACATAAAAAAAACGAGTATAAAAATTAAAAAGGGACATACTTAAGCGTTAAATGTTTTGAAATATTAGAATTTCCACTGACAAGCTTAACATAATAGAGTACGGTCGAAAGATTGACTCCTGATGATGGTTTGATAATAAACCAAAATATTGAGTCAATATGAATTTTTCGTCTGGAGTAGTCTTCTTTGGAGTAGTCACCTTACTCTATTAATTTTTTTGTTTGTTTGTATTTTCTTGTTTTGTATTTTAAGTGGTTTTTGTTTTGTTATTTTAGACAAAATATGTCAATATGTCAAATATTTCATTTTTAATCTAAAAATTGTGAATATAGTGTTTAAAAATTTGTCAGATATGGTAATTATCAATCACTCAGAAAAATAAATGTCGAGTCTTTCGTTATGGCGAGCCACCAGCACGATTTATGAGTTATGTTGGCTTCCAACCGATGGTGGTTGCCATTTCAAACATGTAACAGTTTGTAGACGTCAAATCGAAGGGAGTATGATTTTTCACTTTACAACAGAATATAGTTATCATATATAGAGATCTAACACACTCATCAATTATATAACTACATGTTTAAGTTAACCTTCTTAGAATGAGAACTTCGTCAGTGGCCTTTTAAATCGATTGGTTTCAGCTAAGTGTAGATCGACGCTAAGCTGCCCAGCTGGACCCCTTGGTAGATTTTCAGAACACCCGTAATATGTAGTCTCTTGTGCAGAAGAATATAAATCTGTACCATATATAATTAACGATCCATCAATTAGATAAATAGAATAGTCCTTGGACTAGTAAACTGTGCCTCATTTTTAGAAAACTTTTGACCAGAACGATCCCAGTCGATTTTTTCTTCTATCCCATCTTTGAAAGTCTTACGAAAAACTCTAAATACAACTTTGAGAAAATTTTTTAAAAAACAACCAAGGACGAAATTCTAAAAAGTGAGGCGCCATTTACTAGATCGCATTGTGCTCTTATAATGGTACAAATTTAAAGTTTCTAACATAAATCATTTTCTTGCTTAACGTTGAAATGTCGGTGAAATTGGCCGCAACTGACAGGGACAGTTTCATGTCGATGCTCTTTAACTCGGTGAAACTGTTTCATCGATGGGCTCGTGTCAGAGGTCGGAAATTGGTCCGCCGCTATCGACTGCTTCTCAAAACTTATATTTGTTTTTTCTTTGATTTTTAAAGATACACTTAACACAATCCCCTCTCCAATATTTCTTTTCTCCCGGTTTTCATTTTTATTTTTGCAAAGGGAGATAAGATAAACATGTCAACTCGGGTGAGCAGTTCAAACAAAACTTTATTTAAACGGATATAAAGAAATTGGAGTTAAATTACTTGTCTATAGCATCTAAAAAAAGATAATCAGAGATTAATCGTATAAATGTTTTGAGAGTTTGCGATAGCGTTGGATCAATTTCCAACCTTTCGATAAGCGGAAGAATTAGCCCTTAACATTGTGCTAACTCGAAACACATGTACTTAGAAAAACCTTTAACGAATTTTATACGGATTGTAACACGCAAATTGAGATAGGGATTACGTTGTGGTCTGAAACCAAAAGAGAATGAAAATGAATATTCTCTACGCGATGGGAACTATTTTTATCAGTTAATTTGAAATCATGCATGTTATCTATATATAATGCATGTTATTGTATAACGTCTGAGAATTTCGGAACATCCTTCGACACTTTCAGTAATTTTCCGAACGACCTAGAATTTACCGAATATTGCTACATTCGAAATGATCCTGGTTTATGACCAAGCGGTGTGTACGCAGTGCCATAGAGGTAAGTCCGCGACGGTTTAATCAAACCCCGTTCCCAGGACGCACATATACTGGGGGAAATAGAAATAGGCTCTCCATAAACATTACAAATTGTGATCAGCAGCTAGATTTAACGACTGACCCATTCCTAAATCCATGAGAAATTCGTTTTAATTGACAGCGGTCTGACGCTAAACTATACACGTTGGACTTTTTCTCCAACATGATAAGTATTATTTCGCTAACTTATACCCTATACTAACCGTAGGCCTACCCAAATAATCTGAAAACTGATACCCCGACGCTTTCCCCCAATCGTTCATTGGATAGTTAAGAATCAGCCCTGTCCAATAATAAACTTTTAATTGTTAACAGAGAGAGTTTAGTTTCCTAATCAGGAAATGGACCCCTAAGTCCGAGTTAATACTGGCGATAAAGCCCACGTTCTGACGCCAATGGAATGTAATCCCAAACAAATTGACGTTATACTAGCCACACGGGTCGGTATACTAAATACTATAGAGTGTGTTTTGTTGAAATACTCCAGTTCAACCACAACTTACAGACAGATGTGGCCAGTCAATAGGCTGTATATTTTTATTGTTGTGGTCGAAAATTGTGCTTGCTCCTTCGAGAGTTGTCTTTAATTTCCAAAAATTAATCACTGTGGATAAGGGATTTAGACTTGTTAAAACCGACAAATCCTCTGGTATTTTGTAAATAAAATCTCAGAGAAAAAAATGCCGAAAAGATCAAAATCTCGGGTTGTTATGAGCAACTTACAGACATCTTGTGAGAAAGTAATATCGATTTAATATTAATCATTATATTGTAGACTATTGCAATAGTACAATTATTAGAATTCTATTTGAGTAGAATGCAAAACCTATCACCAATGTCTGGCACAGTATATACTCGGGTGTGCTTCAAAATAAACGGAATGAAATAGGCCTAGAAAGCGATTTCAACGAACCCACAAAAGGTCTCCGGAATCAAACCCGCGACCCCAGAGCATTTTGTAACCATCAATTGCCGGTGCTAAAAAAATGTGTGATGTAGGTCGACATAAAATTGAACAATTTTGTCCATTTAAAAACGATGAAACTTGTTAGTATATTTATAATTTGCTTGTTTGTTTGATTTGGGTGACTGGTGACTGGAATTGAATTGATGTAAAGCTAAATGACATCAAATGTGTATTTATACGGCTTTAATTTGTCTTGCGACGACCACACAATTTAAGCTGTTTTAGCGAATTTTACTACATTTAGACTTTCAAAATGGTACTAGGTTAATGACCAGGCAGGCTGTATACGAAAAGCAGGGAGGCATGTCTGCTTCCGGTTTTAACTAAATGACCCCAGAGGGGACAAAACCTATCAAATTATTTACGAATAAATTAATTTTGAGTTTTATTTTTTTTCAGTCCGTATTTGATTTAATTTTTGAAATATTTTTTTAAAATTAATATATCAGGAAAAAACTATACGATATCCGGGTCATTTCTCTTTTGCAAAATATAACATGCAATGTTACCAGACCATTTAGCCGTGGTGGAGGGTCTGGTTCACGCTAGACTAAGAAGTGATAGGTTAAGTTGGCCAGAAACATCCGTTTCTCTTCAAAGTAACTGCCCTTTGCCAGAGGGCCTGATCCGCCTGATCTATACCTAGATCAGGCGGATGAGTCTACAGCGACCGGCCCCAGATCTATCAATTTGTTATGGTAGACCTTGTGGACCACTTGGTCCTGAACACCTAGTTTTTGAAAACCTGCATGTGGACTAAAAACATGCTAAACGTATGTGTGAGTTGTTGTTTATTTGTTTGGGTGGCGGCTCCATTCTATTGAATAATATATGTGTTAGTCAAAGAGCTATTTTGATATGTATACAACAGATTAACTTTACGGTTGGATGACCAAGCTAGAGTATACGCCGTGTTATGGATTCCTTCCAATTCATCCATAAGCAAACGGACACACTGGT
>JAVFBW010078671.1:0-17080 GCA_034783835.1 Mopalia ciliata
AAGGAAACAGATTGAAGGCTACTGTCCTTGGTTTATCAGGTAACAATTTAAATACATATATAGTTTAAACAATATTTATAACTTATTTCAAGATAAATATACACAGCATTTACGTGTGGATTGCTTAAAAATATATATGCAATAGAAAAGGTATACAGTAGTAATTTTATTAACACAAGCGTAAACAATTTAAATAAGTATATATTTGTATTCTGGACGATCAGACGGATTTGAACAAAATTGAACGTAACTACATGAAAACGCTAAAGAAACAAAATAGTTCGAAACCCATAACCAAAAAGTCAAGTTCGAAGCAAACATCGCCTCGACCTCATCAAGCAAAGAAACTGAAACGAAAAGATTAGGTTTGTTAAATTTAAATGTCCTACATGAAATTGGATGACAGCTTTCAAAAGAATACAAAACGCCATGGCTAGTAGTTGTTAAATATCATATATATTTTATCATACCATTAGAATTAGGCCTTCTGTCACAATGGTGGGTTTTCTTTATAAAAGACTTCGAAATTAACTGAAAACCAAGAGATAAAATCGATTATTCGTTTTGTAATACAGGTATACTTAAACCAATCAGTTGTTTTCTCCTTCAATTTACTAGTGTTTCTAACTGTTTTTTATGTACCTTTTTAGCCTTCACTGCTATGCAGTTAGAGAAGATAAATGCAGGCACCATCAGTAAACAGTCGAAATGGGATTAGTTCAGCTCACTGTACTTACATGTATATACAGTGTGCGTTTATACATGTACATTTTTGCTTTCACTTTGTCTTGACCGGACTACATTTACACTTTTTAGTCCTACGCGTGTAGCCAGGTAAAAGACTATCGATCTGTACATGTAGGCCTATAAGCTTACTACTTGTACATACACGCTTGTTGTACCGCGCTGTGCTGTGCTCTCCCGCGCTCTCCCGCGCTCTCCCACGCTCTCCCGCGCTCTCCCACGCTCTCCCGCGCTCTCACGCGGTAGGTCTTGCTTTTTGATGTGGTCACGTCTGTATGCCTTCAAATATGGTGTCACGTCCTCTAATAGCAGATAAAATTATAAGCGCTTCGGGCATTCGCCCTCTGCATTAATATCGCCCTGTGTATATAAATGCCACCTTTAGCCAAATTTATTAACATAAATGAACATTAAAGCGGGTTGAACTCCTTTCAATGATATTCAATGTAGGCCTATGACTATTTAAAATATTTTTTACGGGCAATGTTGATGGGGCTATAGCAGCTGAATTAAACGGTTGCTGGTCAATATATCTAGAATGTCCATACAAACAAAACTACTATGTCATAATCCCATTTTCTAAATCTCATTGAGGAGAAATTCAGACCGGAAAGCAAACATAACCCTATTGGTTCAATCACTCTAGATGGCCAAGCTTTTCGGTTAACATGGACATGGATGAGGAAAATGAAAGAGAACTGCTAAATACCAGATTATGCATAGAGCCGTTGTTAATTGACGAGCCATCTACATTGGCGAAGCCCTCAAGGACATTTCTGAAGACAACGTTTGGGGATCTTGATGAAAACGGTTCAAGGTCATAGAAGGTCAGTGACATTGCATAGTCCACAGCCTCTCGGGATGGGAGGTTTTTGAACTTCGGATTACCCGCAGGTCTCCGAATGATGGGTCCATCGTCCACGTAGGGGTCACAAACCTGGCACCCTTTATCTGGGGGTTTACACATAATTCTCCAGTCAGAAAAAGCTGAACTCCGGCTCAACCTTCCAAACGGTTCCGATTCCGTTAGAGCGCCGAACCATTCGTCGGTACAAACTGAACACGAGCTTCCACCGTTTATCCAGTTCCAGTAAGGCAATGAGAAAGTCTCATCCCCCGAAATTCGTCGCAAAACTCTCTCGAATTTCAGCAAGTAGAGCCTATGCCACGGAGGGAATGCAGGACCTTCATGGGCGAAGTCAGGCTCCATCAAGTCGGGGTCGTCGCACATCGAATCATTGGCAAAAATTGTATGTCTGCTAACGTAATAGTGTAAGTATGAATAAAATTGAAACTCAGAAACGTTAAGAAACTGTGGGTTTATTGTAGGATCGGCGCTTTGGCTTGTGTTTAAAAGCATGTAGTCACTAGGTACCAGCATGGATTTCTCAAGAACTGAGATAAATTTGTCTCGTTCTTCAGGTGTCAACGTACTGACATCTCTCCGTACAGTTTGCATCATTTCGGTACAGTTCGTTCCCGTGTTCCCAAACCAACATTCGTGACACATGTAACCGGAAAAATTTCCAAAGCACGTGCATACGTTCTCGAAAAAATTGGTTGGCCAATCATAACGATCGTCAACCAGATTTTCAACTGGAACATGTCGAAGGTCTTCGGTTAATTGAACACGAACACAACGCCCTCTATCGGGTCCACCACATGGTTCTGTGAAACCTGTCGTAAATGAAATGAAAAATGACAACAATAACTTTTGACAGAACTTAAATGTATGTTATATAAACACAAACTGAGCTTGAATATAGCTTACTCATATCAAAACAGTATATCCACTCGACATCAAAAAGAGAGAGATTGCAACCTATAGCTAGACGAGCGTCAATTGTTGTAAAACCAAGTATCTCTGTAGACTTCTATCATATATTTTAGTTTTAACTTAAGTTCAATATATATTTTATTAGCTGTTGGCAACTGAGGGGTTTTTGTTTTGGTCATAGTTTCAATTATATAATCTATTCATTATTAATAGAACAAGCACTGATTACTACTCTACCTCCTTTCCGCTCAGGGCATAGTCGTAGACCTGTTTATACGATATAGACGGAATGGATAGGTTTTTATTGGAATTTTTTTAACGATTATCAACACAGGATATAAAAACATGCAGATGGTGTGTCAAACACATAAAAAAGAATCATCAGTTCAAACCTAAACAAGGATGAAACTATAGTCCGTGGGATTTTAATTACATTATAATTAGTACTTGCCTTTTCCTCCTCGATTTAATTTTCTCCTCTTTTAATTTGTACATGATTGATATGAAAATAAAACACATACAACAGACGTAAAACACATCAGCATATGATCAGTACATAGTTTGGTTACGAACTAGAGGAGAAACAGAACAAGTCGTAAAGCGATAGCCCAATAAAGCTTGCAGTTATGATTAAAGCTAAGAGTACCATATCTAGCCGCGTAGAACACTTTAAGGACACTTCACGCAAATCTCCATATATTGGTTAACACTACACTAGCGGGATGCAACCCCGCAATCACTCTTATTCGTATTCCGATACGATAACATAGGTTTGAAAATAGGTGCTCAAACATACTTATAGCGCTTCACAAGTGGCTTCAATTCAAGATTTTATTGACGGAAAGATCGCAGTGGAATATGATTCTGGTGGAATTTCGAATTCGTTGTGAACAATGTTATCTTGAATTCGCAAGTTTCACATAAACATCGATATTTAAAAAAAAACGAAAATTCGTAAACAAGTTTCCTTCCACGAAAAGATCAGATTTGACCATAGCAGTATAATATAGGGCCCTGTTACTCCTAACTACATTAATATCAACTATAGAAGAAAATGGGCGGATTGCGCACGAGACTTAACCAAACCTATGGTAAGAGTGTCGACCGGTTTTTTCTTGACAGAAATGATATGTTTTATTGGAACTTGTTAAAATTATTTCTGTCCACTCACCTGGGGGAATTGGGCAGCAAGTTGAATTTGGTAAAGTTGCATTTCCAACACAGACGGCTGGGAATTGTGGGTAAATCCGAATGAGACAATCCCGACGAAGAAAGGGATAAACATATTCACTCCAAGCATTTCGTGTGAGGCAAAATAAATAAGTTTTTGGGTCAGTGTATCTGCTTTCTAATTTCTAGGAAAAGCTCATGACATGTGACTGTCAGGCAGTATTGTTAAAGCAGGGGACATAATCCATGTCACAATTGTAGACAAATAAAATAAATGTAGTTTCCCTGACTTTTTCTTCGCCAGAAAATAAAAAATGTCTTGCGAAACGCAGAGGGTGGATGTGTTTCTGATCGGACTGTAGTTTTGGAGCAACTGTTTTGCCGCAAAATAGAGGCTGTGAGGAAGAAGTCTGTAATTTATGTTTCGGATGTTCTTATATCACATATCTACAAAAGAGTTTCACTCACTTTGTTATGTTACATAAATGAAAATGATTTCCACATATGTAAAATTAACGTTTATTTTCCATAAGTTGAATTCGTTTTCATTTATGTTGAATTGATTACTTATTTCACAAATGTAAAATTCTTTTTCATCTATCTGAAAATCTCTTTTACAAATCTTGCATTATTTTCACATATCTGAAATTCTTTTTCACATATGAAACTTACTAATTTTCACATATGAAAGTCATTTATTTACATACGTTAAAAAATAATTTCACATAATGTATAGAAGTGATTCATGTCATACATATCTGTCTCATTTTTCTACCATAAATGTGTGATTTGTGTAGTTTGAATTTTTTCTTTTAAATGTGTGTCGCTGTTTTTTTACACCTTTTCTCTGGAGTCTCACGTTAATTATTGGGTATATACGCAAAATACAAAATGAGGATTGTAAACGAAACTAAACTTTGTGTGATTTCATTTTGTTTGGCCTTTCTCTGAAATCTAACGCTAATTGGAACGTATGTACGTAAAACACCAAGTGAGATATAGCAGACGGAACTAAAAGTTGTGTGTGTCATCATGTTGCCTTTTCTATGACGTCATACTAATCGTCACCTATGTAGGCAGAAAACAATAATAACAAACAAAGCTGTCCATGATATTTAGGGACAACAATGCTATGAATGATGTATACATTTTATTTTCATCACTTGTGATGTGTCTGTCTGTCTGTCTCATGTCCACATCAAATTAACTGTATGAATGGAAACATTTCGTTAAGTTTGAAACAAGGTGTTCAAGGCTTTCAAAAAGTCAACTAAGTTTTAAAAATGAATGTTCTGTTCGTAATTGTTCTGCCATTGGCTTGTTTTTACATGTAGTTTGGGTATTTGTATTACACCTCACTACCTATAAGTAACAGTAATGACCGTATGGTACAGCATAGCGCACTGGACACTGTCAATGTTGATACTATATATCAAACACTATGTATCTATTCCAACATTATACAGTTGTCCTAATATTTCTCCCGCTCAATTCGCATTAAAGTTATTGCAAACATAGTATGAGGCTCTATGTCAAAATTTTAAGGTGTTAAACTCCTTTTATGCGAAATTTAATTGTGCAGCATTTCTATGAATGCCGTTTCAACAAAAGAGATAACATTTGGTGTATAACATATAGTCGCTGTACTTTGATAGGTTTAACAGAATAAGCCACATCGTTGAACCGGTTTGTCAAATGTTTCAATCCGGACTGCTTCCATGTTTAACAGACCATGTCATATACAGAGCCATATACTGAGCTTCTGCTATTTCTTTCGTTAGTGTTGGCCCTCCAGTATAAATGGTATATACTATGTTTTATTAACATTTTAGTATCCCCCAAACAAAAATAACCTTGGCTGTCGAACCAATACACGCTGTGTAACAAAATTACATAAACTCGGTCACTGTGATTCCCGATGAAGAATAAAACACAGTAGAACAAAGTCACAACTTCGAGAAGCCACAAGATAAGCATGCTTAGATTCGATATCTCGGTTTATTAAAACAGCATTATGTCCTGATGGTTTAATAAACCGAAACAAAGATCCTAAACATGTTAATCTCAGCCCAATGATAACCTCGTTCAAAACGTGTTCACTGTTTTTATGCTGATTCAGAAATAACATTTTAGGAGATAACATCAGAAAATCCTTGCAAAAGTGTTTGTTCTAAACAATCCGTTGTTGTAAAGAAGTTTTCTTCCCGAACATCATATTTCATATTTTAAATAACATTCCTGACCAGTTTATCCTTGAAGCTTACAGAATCAAATGGTGTAAAACAGCTAGTATTAAAAAGTGTATTTCTCGGACAGAAGATAATCTGGAATAACAAAGTCAAACGTATTAAGTCGAGGTAATTTTCTTGAACACATTGCTGGTGACAGAAGCACTAAAAATAACATTTCCACAGGGTAGCAATGTACCTTGATATAACTAATAAAGTTGGTACAAATACACACCTATCATATAAGTAAAATATCCTTGATTGAGTTCGTTCGTCAAATGCAAGTCCCTTTCTTCTCCTCAACTCAATTTTATCCGCTCTGATTGGTCGTCTATGGAAGTAAACAAGTTTTCCGAATGTATAGTCAAATTCGCGTTCCAAAAATAAATTTTTTGTATAATATAACGTGACACTTACTTCCTAGTTGAATTGTGATGCGTGTATTTGTTCAAATATGTTCTTGAACATACCACCTCCTTCTCTCGTATATATTTCTACAGACTATATTCTACATTACTTTATGTAGAAGATTCCAAGACGTTCCTCTGGTACCTGTTGCGCCAGAAGTGTATGTTTAGATTGTATCAACTGCCCAGTGAGTCAGGTACCCTGGATCAGTGTACATGTAACATGCTTTGGATCACAGTTCATGCATGGAAGTAGCAATCGTCATGTTATGGAATATAGTTTATCATGAAAATACTTGTTAAGTTCGTTTTGGATCACAGTCTATAGTGGATCATGCATCAGACATTGTGTGGAATAATTACACATTTCGTTTTAACATCCATTTTTTTTAACTGCAGCCCACATTGCAAGATCCTTTTGAACTATTTGGATGATAGTTCGAATTAACTTTATTTTGGAAGGCAGCTCCCGTTCAACCAAGCAATTATCAGCAGTTAATATTTCCTAAGCTAACTCAGACTTGCATTACGGTTTGTATTGAAACAATCGGGACATGCTTTAAATACAAACTGATAATAGCACAAGACAGCCTCTTTTTAGATTTGTCCAATGCTGAACAGCTAGTTTTTGAAAGCAATACTCCAACCTTTCAGAACTACCTGCTTTGTCGACATCGCAGCTTGAATGTTGAACCCACAGTAGTAGAATGTTGTACCGGTACATATTTGTTTTACTCCTGTTAGCAACACAGACAAGTGCTCGTATAACCGATTGTGAGTATTATTCGATGTTATTCGCCGATTATACATATTTATATTACATCTTTGTTCATTTGTATATTAACTCATGATTTTTAATCATAATAAATATGATTATTATGATAAAACTTTAATCCATGGGGGTAAATTGGTATCAAATTAATGTATGTCAGCTATTGCTAATTTTCCCCCAAGGCCCTCTATCGCAACGGTTGGTCGTCGCTCGGCCGTAACATCTGATTTCTATATTTGATATTGTGCTTCAGATTTTACAACGAGAAGTGTTAACACCATGACAGACACACGCTAAATTGAAATTGATACCAGAAATATTAACACATTGAAGGCGAAATATGTAATGACTATTTCGATACATGATATAATTATTGTTATGTTGGTTATCTCTATGACGATTGGCTGACTGGATTAAGGCAACAAATAAAATAAGCGCCACCTAGAGGAATCCACCTAGGCGAAAGAATGGTGGTTTCGAGGGTGGTTTCCTTCGCCCGTTTGACTAGCGCCCGTTTATAAGTGAAATAAAATACGGCTTTAAGCCATAATCAAAAAACAAACAAATCGTATTTAACAAGCGGGACCTTGTAACTGTATTTAGTTTTACATATTTTATTCCACAGTCACCTTACTTCTGGACTTTGGCTTAGGAGTGGCAATTGTCAGCTGTATTTTACTGGTTGTAATACTGGGGATACAGGTCGTCGTCATCAGGTAAATAACCAATTTCAGAGTCACAAAAGCAACACCTCCTACCAATGGTATAATGAACAACTGACAATCATTTTAAGAAAATGACCAAAACAAAATCCAGGGTTCGTACGGCTTTGGAAAAGTTTTAGAAAGTTTTGGAAATTTGTGAGAGGGCTGTGAAGGACCTGGAAAGTCCTGAAAAAAATTATTTGTTTACAAGGGCTATAAATTAGTAAACTGTATTTGACACTGGTATGAAAAAACACCAAAAACATTTCTTCATAATTGAATTGGGAAAATGGTTAATTATTCATTATCTGGAGACTACTCCCATGGCAAGCATTTTAGATGTATTCTTCTGATTACTTAAATCGTCTAAAGATGGTTATGGGACCATGAAACTCAACCTGTACAAACCATGAAAATCTAAAGTGTCTGGGTTGAAGTTATCCAGTGCCCCCAGTTTGGACTGAACACCGCATTTATATACTGTAGCGTCTCATGTACATCTCTCCCTGAAGTAAATCATATACTGCAGAATAACTCTACTGTCTGGTAAAAGTGCCATTTGCATCCTGTTGTCGTTTAAATGCAGACTATCGTTGTTGTTGTTTAGTTACTGAAAGCGAGACATGTTGATAAGACGATGTATCCTTTCGTCTTTTGATTCCAGGCTTTCTGTACACAGCTATTCACAAAGTCGTAAGCCGACAGGGACCTGTTTCACATAACGATCTTAGCTTATGGTGAACTTAACTGTCATGGCGACACTATGTCTAATACTTGTCGTAATGGTATTAACATTTTATGTTTTTGTGAAAAAGTCACAAGAGTTGGAGATAGTTCGTATGTATGAGACAACCCTTGACTATTCGTGAATACATATATTGTTCTATAATAGTGACATAAGTACACAAAGCCTGGTATAATCACATTGTAAGAACGAATGTTTGAAATGGAAGTTAAACACAAATTTTTCTTCATCTGATGTCAATGTTGTTGGTAATTATAGAGTTAATATAAGTTAAAATGTAGTAAGTTGCCATCCAAACCAACAGAATACATTGCACGACCTCGGTCTGTCTCTTCAATAACATCAATTATAAATGAAGTACTATATATTTGTTTTATTTGACAGGAGAAGACAAAATAAAAAGGTGGCAGCTGTGGCGAACGAAGGAGGCACAGTGATCAACAACAACCTGGGTACAAATAAAATCGATGCCCGGGGCGCAGGAAGATATCAGATTGCTGAATACACTGTAGATTTGTCATATGAAACCTTGAGAAATCAAAACGAAACACTTAAAACACCCCTGCTGTTCTGACTCCACGACCAAGGGTAACCAATGGACTTTCTACTGGTTATGCGGAAGTGGATATTGACAGTATCAAAGTCCAGCGTGAACGTCTGTGTGCGAATTTAAACAGTCCTAAACCGTTTGCTATTTCAAATACAAAGAGAAAAGGCAAGGCCAGGATTAAAGCTAAACAAGTTGCCCCAAAGCTCTATTGTAACCACAAAATCCCGAAGAATAATTCCACGGGAAAGCTGTGGAAATTTCCAAAATTGGAAACGCCAACAACAACAATTACTGAAGAAGAACTTCGAAAAAGTTTCCAACTTGCTTAAGCGAATATCACAAAAATGAAAAAGCACGCAAACCGGAACACAACCCCCTAAAACGCTGTATGACCTAAAACAGCCGGCACCTGTTGTCGAAGATGAAACATGTGAACTTTAAGAAATGAACGACGTACAGTCTGGTAAAGTCGATAAGTGACGCCATCAGACCTAAACTGTAAGAGCAGACGACAATGGCAGATGTAATCGATTACCATGAACTTAGGCTGCAATTACTTAAATAACTGACTGGGTTAATATTGCACAGTCGATATAAATATTATTATCATGCTTACATCACCAGTACAGCGACAACATACTGGGGCAAGCAGGGAGGGGACGTAATTATATAGCTGGCTAGTTGTTCTGACATTGACACCACGCATGCGTCGAGAGATTTTGGGTTAGTTTGATATATTCTAGAGAGATATCTGGTGTTTTGCATTCGCTTATAGTTATAGATGTGTAAATCCATTTCCGGACAAAACAAAAGTGTAGACCTAAGTATATACATAGAGTTTGTAGCTGTTTGGAAATTGGAGCTCTGAGTACCTATCTTCCGTTATTTTCCTAAGCCTGAATTTGTAATTTGTCACTTAATTGTATGGTGGGATTTCAGTGTCATTTTGTGTCTATCTTAATGATTAGACAACACAATAAGTTGTCTTAAACTGTGGTTTTTGTTTTTCATTTTAAGAGAGGAAAATCCCATAAAAATCATATGATATAACATGATATCACTGTTACAACAATTTGATTTGATTATCAAGTCTGATATAGCAGTATAGAGACATGGGTTATGTCCCGTTGACAATCACATATTGCCCTATAGATCGGTTGCTCAAAGCCCGTTAAGTCAACAACCGTCCGTTATGACGTTGTCAATTTGTTCAATGCCATGGTGTCCATTTCTTTGTGACGCGATGTCATATAACTGTCTCGGATCTTTGAATTAACAACCAGACCCTGGGCGCATTCAGATGGAAATTTCCGTGGTGTTGAGTACAACTGCCCACAAAATATCTACACAAACAAACAAACACTCATAGAATTACGGATTAGTAAATATTTTATTACGATTGTTTAAAGCTATGAAGAGAGCAATTATTGGATTGCTTTTTTGATTATATATTCTACAGTATATCACGATCATATTTGACATAAATGATTAGGAGCGATAGTATGTTCCAAATATACACATACTGCTTCAATAAACACTGGAGGAGCATTAAATAACTAAACATTTTACATTAGATGGTTGTGTGAGTTGGGCAATAACTATTGGATACATCACCATCAAATAAGTGAAATTCCCTTAGGCATGGCGTTAATAATTTACGGTAAAAAAAACCCCCAGCTGCATTGTGGATATCCCTCTGGTTTGTAGAAGCAAACGCCAATGATGGATACCTTGTTAGAAACCGCATTCTGCATGGTAAGTGGTCACAAAACCGAATTCAGGGGTTATTCGTCTTCAATATAATATGAATTTGTCAGAACCAGATTATCCGAAAAGCCTAAATAATAAAACAGATCTGTGGGAAACTTCCTGTATAAAAATGACCCTCAGGCTACTGGCCTTATCTCAGTGCTCTCCCTTTAGACAGATTCTCCGCCTTTACCTGGATGAGGCCGGGTGGCTGAGTGGTCTAGATAACCTGCATTTACTGCTGGCGATTCGGTGTCTAACTCTGAGGGTCGTGGGTTCGATTCCCGAACGGGTTTCAACCTACAAGATTTTCTGAACAGGTATATGTTCTAACTAAGAAAGTGTTATCCCAAAATAACAAAAATACTGTTAATCTTCACTTTCTAAAAGACACAAAAATTATTCATAGGTTAGGTCACATGACTGATACAGTACGTGAATGTATATGTAGAAATAATAATTCTGTACATGTATGTATATCCACAATAAAAGAAATATATATGAATTGTCTATTCCTTTTCACAAAGACCCATAAGGATACAATTGATATACACATCTAAAGGAATTATTGGTTAAGGCTAAACTTCCATCTGGATTAGAAAGTTTGTAACTCTCCTATCCGTTAGCGGATTGATTCGTTGAATTTTATGCCTCTCAGAAATACCAGATTTTCAATTAATCTATTTTTAAGCAACGTAAAATACCTTGTTCGCTACATATTTAGCACATACATCATATCGAGATACACGTTGGGTTCTATGTGCTCAAAAGTTAAAGTTGCTTCAAGAAATTGGTTTCGGAAAAATCAGAAACACGGATAAATCAGTCTTGATTTGACGCAAATGTCATGTTGACCAATTGGGCAACTTACAAATGGAAACATATTTGTCTAAGATCAATAACAGATTTTTTCCATTTCAATTCTTCTATAAGTTTTTTATATTCTAAAGCATTATGCAGACTCTTACAGACAAACTTGTTTTTCAGACAGCCAATTTAACTGCAGCTGCATTAGATACTACATCATTAATTGCGGTCTGGAATGCCCCAAATGACATGACCAGTCTATAGTAACCCTGTACCTTCACAAAATGGAATATTTTGATACCAAACTCGTTTTTTTAATGTTTTCAGTCATGCAAGCATCTGTATAAGTTTAATTTAATATCTACTGTTCTGTACAACGTCGACAAAATAAAATTGACAAAATATTTAAAAAAAAAAAATACTGCCTGTCTAGCTATATATCATTTATCTTCCGATGAGCCATAGTAACAACGTATTAAATAACTCTTCTTTGTACTTTGGTGTTTGAAACTACATCAATCCTGTGTTTAAATAACAGCTAGAAGGAAATTCTTGGTGTTGCATTTCTCAGACAGTTTAATGTATATCACATATCTCAGTCAAACATTTTCAACAAAAATCATCTTCGTGTTGTTGGCAGATCCATACACAAACAAAATACCTCAAATGTGAAAAAGATCAATTGGGTTTAGGCCGAATCGCATCTTTATAAAGGTGTACTCTCACAAGCAAATAAGTGAGTACGTTCGCCAAACCAAAGTCCCAGTCTGGTCTTATCTCCCCTGGGTGTACGCTTTGTGCTGTTTAGACAAGTGTGCCAGTTTAACTTATGTAGGTCTATGCGGTCTTAATTCTGCACCAAAAATAAAACGGTATTCAATAATATACAATACTAACTTCCTGATTCAACTGTAACCTACCTCTTTCTTAGAGTGTTTTCTTTGTTATAGTATACACGTTGCTCTCCCACTCGTAGATATCTGGGCAGATCTTATTCCACAATAGCATAAAGGTAGCTTTATTTAAGGGCCCACCAGTAACTATTACAACAGACCTACATTGAGACACATCGGACCTAGTGTGTAAATTGTTCATAGTTTACTCTCCAGTGCCTTAAGTACCTATGATTAATGAAAAATACTTTGGATAAGAACACAGTTCATATGAGATAGCGGCTCTGTGTGTGTTTTTTGAACAAGTATATATCCCAAAACGATTTACCTGAGCAAATGAGATTTGTGAAAAACATTGGACACCATATATGCTGTGGAACACAGATAGTACAAGGAGATACGTTTGGGCCACAGCTCAAATTGGATAACATTAACCGTTTTAAGACACATCGAACCTAGTGTATAAATTGTACATTGTCTATCCCCGGGGCCTCGAGTACCTATGATCAATGTAGAACAAGTATAAACCCTAAAACGATTTACCTGACCAAATGTGAAAAACATTGGATCATATCTGGTAACTGTTTTGTGTTAATTTATGTTGAGCATGTATCCATCCCATTACGATTAACCTGAACAAATGAGTTTTGTGAAAATATAAACACTATATAATATTTTATGCTTATTGTGGATCGCAATTCTTCGTGGTAAATATACTAGACACAATTTCGAACAGTCTGGATTTTAAAGTTAGCAAAGAGTATGTTTACTGGAAAATATACATCTATTACACTGTAAGTCTGAGATTACGGGATCGACAGACAAAGCTGTTTAGACACAGTTGCAAAAATGAGATACATATACTGTGTATACATTTTGCGGATGTTCTCTGTGGGAACCAGGGCTCGCATCAATAACGGTGAGTGTCTACTGCAAATGTACAATAATTATCTTTGAACATCATGACAACATTGTGTGTTTAAATATGTTCCTATAAAACACGTTATCACACAGTGGAATAACTATCTAACTAAGCATATTAACTAATCTATTTTAACACCAACAAATTATTGTTGGCTTTGACATAGATCTAGATAAAGTTATACTACACCATGGACAAAATACTTATATTTGAACAAGGCTAAGTTAATAAAGGTGAACATGATATAATCCTGTGTTTTAAAGGAGGGGATTAAACATCCACTACTCCTTGCAAATTCACTCACCAGCATGAGCTGTCGGTTGTTAGTAATCTATATGTAAATCTCATGTGCATATTCCAAGCTCTATTATGTCTTTGTTTCTATCTCCTGGACTCGTACATTTACAGTTAACTTCATAAACATCAATTAGTATGTGCTGTTGTGTTTGGTGTAATACCACTGTGTCTGTTCATTTATCTTATGTATGTTACAGGTACTGTAGATGTCTGTGGTGATTTCCCGTGTGGTTATGAAGCTTATTGTAAAGATATGAATCGGGGTTGTGGTTGTTCCCCTGGATTCGACAAACAAACCACAACGAACAATGTGCTGTATTGTTTAAGTATGTGTGAACACTACACTACATAAATAAATAGTTTGTTGGTAATTTAAATAAATAAGTTATTATAACTAAATCTATTATAACTATATCTAGTTTATTGAAAATTTAGATAAACAAGTTATTTATAACTAAATCATTTATAACGTGTAGACAAATGTAACTGTTGTTTGAAGTTCCCTTTTATCGTGAATAATTAGTTGTTATTTAAAAGACAATTTTCTGTATCGTGAGGATAATAAGTTAATGGAAAGATTATCAGTTCTGTCGATAGAGAGAAATTAAGAAAATAAAACATCACACAATCGAATAATGATCCGTGTATTCTAAATATTCCACGATTTAAATGATTTCCGCCGTTCTATCGTGCCCCTTCTCAACAAAGAGCTTAGAGTTTTAGTTTCTACTCCATCTGTATCGGTCCATGGCTTGTTCATTTACAATTCTACGATTTTGATCTTACCAAACGGATTACTATCGAGACCTGTCATTCAGTCGGACCATGTCCCTCATACCTGCTATACACCTGTGATCCTATACTATAGTTTAAGGTTACCTTTATGAGTTAAGCATATACTTTCCAGTTCACTTAATCGTGTGTTGTTATGACGTCATATACGACGTAACCCATATATATCTGCAAAAGTATATAATTTTTTTTTTTTTCAGAAAGAAGGCTGCTCCCTAATATTGTACTGTGCCATTGAGGTCCGACAATAATTCTATGTAAAGCGGTCTTTATTCACCGCAGACACTGTAGTATTTACATATGCCAATATCTTCCGCAGGTGTAAATTGACTATGAAGAGGAGTGCTTAACTGCTGTATACTAATATACAAGTGCCAATAATATACATCTGCCACATTATGTTTGCTTGGTGGCTTGACTTATTTTAACGTTTGTATATCACATTTTAATATTGCAAATAATTCATAGAATGTCAATGTGTTCAGTTAGTTTGATTTCTTCTAGGACTCTATCCTGTGTATTGTAGAGATATGTGGTACATATGTCGTCTGTCCCTCTGGTAGCTCCTGTATAGACATAGGTGGAAGTAAATACCGCTGTATGTGTGATACAGATTATATCCGGTCCTCCCTTGGGGAATGTATCAGTAAGTACTTTAATTGAAATTATTTTTAAATTCATCACGATGGGTGCAGTACTATAGACGAAAGCCATAATACTTGGTTGAATTCTGATTAGCTGTGAACGACCCATCAGTAATCTTGCTGTCCCTCACATATTAACATCCAGAACAAGTCAAAGCAGCCCGCATCTACACATACAATTTTTTGTTTTGAATTGTCTCTTTTCGAAAGTTTTGAAAATATCAATAATTTAGTATGTTTAATTTATATTTTAGACCAGACTATTGTAACGGGTCATAAATTAAGACAGTAAACGCCTGGTTGCCATGAGGCTAAAGAGCTATCTGCCAATACCACCATCTAAAAATGATTTTGTTTGATTGGTGTTTCGCAAATATGGCAACGATACATAAGTTGACATCGATGGGATACTGAGAGAAATAAAACTTGATCTAAGCTATCCCCGGACCACTCCCATTGTTAACCACCATCTGAGTGCAATGGCTATGTTTGTCGAGCATTACAATGCATATGTGACCGAGCTACTGGCCGGTCCTGTCCTCACATTATACAAGACGATATAATGATTACATTAACCAAAAGAACAAAAGCACAACTTCTTTGCAGACTCTTGTCCAATAAAACAAAACCATCTTGTTCGTCTTTTAGTGAATTGATGCTCTACTTGTAAATCGTATAAAAAGTTGGTGATATAAATAACCTTACTGACTGACCGACCCACCAGCCGACGGAGGGACTGAGGGAGCTAAACGACATTTCACTTACATTGTGGTGATGAACTCCAACCAACACGGCCATCAACTGGACGAACCCCTCCATTGCTTCATACTGCTGCAGCATTTTCTGAACGTGCTGTCTTGCTTCCTTATAAGGGCTATATGGCGAAAAACACGAGTATTTAAGGGGCACCCTGAAATCGTAAATAATAAATATTACTCTATTAAGCGGTGCAAATCATTATCTAAATGTTGGGTAAGTTGTCATTTTGACAATGCATATCCACTGTGTAATTACCTACTATGGCTTGTATCCATGATAATTGTATAATGTGTTTCCTCAACAGGACTCGTATTTCTTTATTGTTTTCGTAGGTAAGCCAACAACTAGGGACCAGCCATTTCAAACAGGAACTTTAACAAAAGGTATTTTAATACAGTGTCCAGGTGCAAAACTTTCTGTACAAGAAAAAAAGTAATATCTTTGCTGTTTAAAATCTGAACAGACGCAGGAAGTGCTGCTTTTATTTGAAATGCCATCAAATAAGTTGTGTTTTCAGAGTTTTCCTGGAATAAATTATCGTGTAAAATATTTAAATTTGTAGATTACGAAATCATTTACTCTTGTATTTTTGTATATTGAAGTTTCTTTCATTAAACTTCATATTTGTTTTACTTGTGTCTTGGGAACTGTATAAAATGATATATGTTGTTCAGTGGTATAATGTATTATCCATATTACACATAATCAGTTGATATTTGCGATCGACTTTTTAACTACTCTAGTTTCCAGGTTGGGGGGAAGGGGAGGTGTTTTGTGTTAGGATAAATTAACATTAGGACACGAACTTTAATATGGCTGTTTGTTTTGTGGAAATGATATATTTATAATTTACTCCTCAAGAACTTTGATACACCCTCAGGTACAATCACAGATACAGCGCAATCAATCAGCAAAGGGACTTCAATACCAGGTATTCTCTTGACGTTACAAAACCATTTTAAAACTCTTAATGTATCTGTTTATAATGGTATATGTACCGCAATCAAAACAGCAGGTAACATATTTACCAGAGAGCCCAAGGCCTACAAAATCTAAAGAGGAACTTTTTTACTGGTAAACAATAAACTTATATTTCTTAAGACTACGTTTATCATACCAA
>JAVFBW010078780.1:0-17079 GCA_034783835.1 Mopalia ciliata
TGCCCCGTCACTCTGGCGAACATAATCATCAAGCATGGCACAATTCTATATGTGATTGAATACTGTATTTTCGTTATTGCGGGATAACACTTTCTTAGTTTGAACAGATACTAGTTCAGAAAATTTTGCAGGTTGAAACCTGTCCGGGAATCGAACCCACGATCCTCAGACTTAGTTACCGAATCGCCAGCAGTAAATGCCGGCAACCTAGACCATTCGGCCACCCGGCCTTCTAACAAATTGAAGGTTAGTCAACTGGCGTCTAGATAGCGGACATTCACTACCCCTTTGAGAGTGACACAGCTCCCAAAGCTGTAAGCAATGATTAACAGTTTAACAGTATTTTCGTTTTTTTGAAAACTAAGAAAGTGTTATCTCAAAATAAGGTATATACTGTTATACCTCACCTTCTAAAAGACACAAAAATTATTCAGTGATTGAATACTGTCATAAATCTGTGACAATCCTGAAATGGAGGAAATTATATCTTACATGTTTGTTAACACTAAATGATTATATTTTTTTCTGGTACATCATATACTCAAAAAGTGCTTGTTAAATGAACAGGTTTTATATATTTAAAGTAACTCAGCAGTAAACAATAAAAATAATGAATCTTTCTAAACCTGAAGCACCGATACCGGGAAAGTGAAGTGGCGTCATCTACATTTTATATAGTTGTGTTTTTGACTGAGTGGTTATGAAATCTGGTTCTGGAATAGATACATATGTATCTCATTAGTGTAGACAAAGACAAATCTGCATGCCTCTATAGGGATATCCAACCTGGGTTCATTGGCTTACAGTGTTAGCACTATACACACTGGGCTCTAAGATTCCGTCCATAACGTTTTGACAGAATATCTCTGATGGGTCTCAAACACTGGATGTTATGGTCAGGTTGGGATAACTCATTTTATCTGTGTCCTTGCTAAAACGACAAATTGCTTTACATGGCAAAGGGTTTAAAGAAACGTTCAATCAGTAGTGTTAATTTAGATAGCTTGGAGTCTTGGAGAGATAAAGACATAGGACGGCTGAACAGTCAGCGCGTCATTTACATTCGCGCTCATTAGGATTGGCCATAACCAAACCTCGCTCCTTTCCGCTACAGACACATACGTTGCTCAACTAACCGCGTACTACTGGACAACCAAGGCCATCATCGGGTTTATCATCCCACTGTTTTAATAGGACGGCAATATTTGCTATATTTCATGTTTCCGAACTGGAGAGCACGACAACTGAGACATTGCTTGCCAATGCCAATTTGTCTTTTGCCAATCCGTATTTTGACGTGTAACCGGAAGCCAGACTCGCCCAAAATATATAGTAAAAAAAATGGAGTTTGTTGTCGTTTTCCTGAAATTAATTGCTGCTCAGCTAAATTGGTTACAGGTTGTTTTTTTTAAACTCTGGGACAGCCTGTTTGCATAATTCCGGATGATAAAAAACGCATTTATTTTACCGTTTGTAAGAACTGACATGACAGACAGCAATTTTTCCTTAACAGAGACAAACTCGTTTTGATGTATAGATGACCCACGTACATGAATAACAATATTCTTTATATGCTGCCTATTTTATTTGATACCTCCACCACTGATTTACGCCTATACAAACAAATAAAAACATGTGTTCTGATTGAATGATAGTGGAACTACCTTTCCTGACTGTTTCATGTTTTCTCCTTAAAATGCATGTGGTCTCTGCGGGTAATCTTCAAGTTCATTTCAAGTACTCGTGCTCTGATAATTCAAAATATTATTCCCTTAAAGTATCTGCGTCTTCTGCTAGTACAATCTGGAATCTCATTTATCGTATTATTGTATTCTGTTAGTACAATCTAAAATTTCATTTAAAATACCAGTGTCTTCTGCTAGTACGATGTGAAATTTCATTTAAAGCACCAGTGTCTTCTGCTTTTACAATCTAGAATTTCACTTAAATTACCAGTGTCTTCTGCTAGTAGAATCTGGAATTTCATTTAAAGTACCAGTCTCTTCGGCTAGTACAATGGGGAATTTCATTTAAAGTACGAGTGTCTTCTGCTAGTACAATCCGAAATTCCATTTAAAGTACGAGTGTCTTCTGCTTGTACAATTTTGAATTTACTAAGTGCCAGTGTATATAGTGTCTTGGAACAAAACTAAAGAAAAAAAAAACAAGTGTCATGTCCAGCACGGTAGTCAGCAGGGAATGTAGCCGGTAAAAGTATCCTACTAAACTGTATTACTTTTATATCTGTTTTAAGTTATTACGATTTTATTTTCTTTATTAGCTGGAATTCATGTATTTGTTATCACATCAAAAAAAATATTGTAACGCACATTGTTGTATTACACAATATAAGCTTCATAACTTAAGGTGTAAGTGTCGTCCAAATAAAGATTACATATATTTTTATTAAAAAAATTATCCGAAATTCTGTTAACAAAAAGGAAATTTTAGCTTTTTAAAATGAAGCTTTTCAGAGGGCAAATTGTAGAGCCATTGACAAGGTGTTGGGGATTAATGGGATTATCACAGAAGGCTTTTTGTCACATGTTGCTGTGTTGCTTCAATGATCAATACGGTCAATTGTATGCTACTGCTATATCTGCCCACTCAATAGGCCTATTGAAATAGGCTTACATGGTGTTACATTAATTGTACAGTTGGTTTGAGGGTCAATCTTTCGTTGCCAATTTTAAACTTAAAAATTTGTCATTTCTTAAAATCTGGCCATCTACGGCTTTGTTGCATTTTCTGACAGATTGAGTTTGTAATTGAATATGATTTGTAAAGGTTTAGTTAACAAAAATGTCTATCAAAATTGTTCTAAACCAAATGTCCAAAAAAAAGCGGCATTATTTTTGGTTTGAGGGTTTCTCTACTAAATAAACTAAGAAAGTTGGTGTTACAGCAATTACGCTGATAAATAAATACCATAAAATATGCTGTATCTTTTCGGACCTTCGCTAAATGTCTTAATTTGAAATCGATAGTATCTTAGGTATCCAAAAAAATTTGAATATAAAAAATTTCTACTTATATTCTGTGTCATAGTTATGCCTCAAAATCAACCTATGGGTCCACCAAGAACTTGAAGTGCCAATGTTTCCTGATATCAAAATCTAGAATTCAACCAGTGTCTTCGGCTAGTACAAGAACTTGAATTGGCGATGTTTCCTGCTATTAAAATCTAGAATTCAACCAGTGTCTTCGCTAGTACAAGAACTTGAAATGCCAATGTTTCCTCCTTGAAATCTATAATTCAACCAGTGCCTTCTACTATTACAAGAACTGACTTGAATGACTGACGTTTCCTGCCATTAAAATCTAGAGTTCGACAAGTGTCTTCTGCTAGTACAAGAACTTGAAGTGCCAATGTTGCCTGGCATTATAGTCTAGAATTCAACCAGCGTTTCTGCTCTACAAAAGGGAATTCCACTTAAAGTACTAGTGTCTTCTGCTAGTTAAAATGGTAATTCCACATAAAGCCCCAGGGTCTTCGGCTAGTACAAAACGGAATTCCACTTAGAGTACCAGTCTCTTCGGCTAGTGTAAAACGGAATTCCACTTAGAGTACCAGTCTCTTCGGCTAGTGTAAAAGGGAATTCCACTTAAAGTACCAGTCTCTTCGGCTAGTGTAAAAGGGAATTCCACTTAAAGTACCAGTCTCTTCGGCTAGTACAAAAGGGAATTGCTCTTAAAGTACCAGTCTCTTCGGTTAGTACAAAAGGGAATTCCACTTAAAGTACAAGTGTCTTCTGCTAGAACAAAACGGAATTCCACTTAAAGTACCAGTCTATTCGGCTAATACAAAATGGAATTCCACTTAAAGTACCAGTCTCTTCGGCTAGAACAAAAGGGAATTCCACTTAAAGTACCAATGTGTTCTCCATTGAGTTTATTATCATGTTCGATCGCTGCCTTTTCGCTTCAATTGCATCCGGAATAACATAATGAATTCCAGCAAGTGACGGCAATGACATTTGAAACTCTAGAGCAAGCCGTACGTAGCTTTGTTCCGACTTACAACAATAAAAGGTCTTTCAATTCTTATTATACATTCCTTGTAAGGCAGATCAGGTTATTATGTCTGTTTGTGTGTCAGTCTCTATGTGGATCGAGGAGACCTTATACTCTATAGATACAGTATGACAGCTGACTCCTCCAGCCTTCCCGTCAAACAGTGGCCAATAACCCTCATATACATTGGTCGTGTTTGCCAAAATGCTTCATGTTTAGGGGTATACTTTAGCTTAGAAATTGATTTTCCTTCTTTGGCTGTAATAAGGCTAGTCATTGCCATATGTGGAGACCAGCCACTCAACAAGGATCAATAAGCCTGATGCTATGAACCGACCAATAGAATGTCATTACGAATTTAATTTCTAAGTCCGTTAAGTGACTGTAGTATTCGAATCAATGGTGCCCTGTCATTTTACCTACACACTGGGGGATGAACTTTGCGAAAACAGGATATTTTGCTGGCATTCCTCACCTCCAATACACACATATTAGATAGCTGATTTTAGGTTAACTGGACGAACGTATCATTAGAGAGGATTCTCGACTGTCTTTGTACGACAAAGGTGCCTGCAGCTACACGTCTGTGACCTTTAAACAGCATAGGTTAAGCTACTTCAAATCAACGGAACAGCATATTTATTTCGCTTTGAGAAAATTCTGGCTGGCTAGCTTCTGATTTGTTACAATCTGTAGATCTTTTCCATAACCTTCACTTTATTACATATACACCCTTTATTGTATATATATGCACTCCTCGTTACATACACGACCCGTATCTAATTGTATCCTTTATCTCATAGGCACCAATAGTTCAACGTGCTCTTGTCAGATCTTCGCGAGGAGAAAACTGAGAACATTTACTCGGATTCGGGTCATTATACCGTGAAGCTCTTTCGACCAGTGGGCAATGTTTACCAAAGGTTCCAGGTTCGAGCCTTGGTGGTGACATTTTCTATATATCTCTCTCTATCCTCTCTTATTTTCCTGCAAAAGATTTTTTCAACCCTGATAAAGCTAGACAGCAGATGTTTCAAGCAGCAGTTATTTGGAGTTGGAGAAATACACTGAGAATGAACATCTGTTAACTACAAATGAATTTGAGAATTATTACATGTTGGGTCCAAATGAGAACACATTACTGTGACTCAAATGTGACCTACATGTACTCACATCCTGACTGTTAATCTTCACTACTAACATCGACATCAACATAATATATCGAGCCACAATTACAGAACTCGTGCATGACTCTATCCTCTCTTTAATTCATTCAAAAGACTTTTTAACCCTGATAAAGCTAGAACTCAGATGTTTCAAGGATAAGATATTTGGAGTTACAGAAAAACACCGAGAATGAAAATCTGTTCAGTGCAAATGAATTTGAAAATTAATACATATGCATGAGTTGTTTCACAATGGGGAAGCGGGTGGTCTTACGTTTTACACTGTCTTACG
Source organism: Mopalia ciliata (assembly GCA_034783835.1). Lineage (NCBI taxonomy): Eukaryota > Metazoa > Mollusca > Polyplacophora > Chitonida > Mopaliidae > Mopalia > Mopalia ciliata. The sequence goes on from JAVFBW010078780.1 coordinate 5,473, forward strand.
CCGACCATTACATGCCAAAGGCAACATATTTTATCTATTCGAAGTCTGCAATCCATTGGCTGCCAAACATACTGAAGATGGTGTCGTCTTACCGCCTATTCTAGTTAGCAAGTGTTGGATCCTTGTCGTGTAAGATCTATGGACGATTAAATCCGTTCCAGTGTACTTAGGAATGAAGAATATGTTTAAATCTTTCTAAGTTGACCAGTTACCATCAGAGAAAAACAATTTTAGACCATTTATGATGCGTGTCGTAACAGTAATTTTAGCTGGATGTCTTTATACTGGTTCTTTGGTATAGTTTTATTTCTTTGGATGATTTGGCTTTCTTCTCCTAGGATTTATTTGGCTTTATTCTAATTGGTTCTATTAGGATTTCTTCTAATGTGATATCTTTTGCTTTGTTCTAATTGGATATATCCAGCGTTCCTTTCTTTGGATATAAGTGGCTCTTTTTTCTAATTGGATGCAGTTCGCTTTATTATAATTAGAAATATCTGCTTTATTCTAATTAGATATATTTTGCTTGCTTTAATTTGAATTTATTTTGCTTTCTTCTAATTGGAATATCAGGTTTTTTTATAATTGGATATATTTGCTTGCTTCAAAAGAGATATATTTTGCTTTCTTCGAATTCGACACAATTTGCGTTATTGTAATTTTATAGATTTTGTGGAGTGGAAGCACAGGATAAGGAACTGACGTGGATGTACTGGATCAGGACGTGGAATGGATGTACAAGATAAAAGGAGTGGATGTACAAGATAAGGAAGTGGAGTGGGTGTAAAGGATGTGGAAGTCGAGCGGATGTGCAGGATAAGGACGGGAAATGTATGTACAAGTTAAGGAGGTGAAACGGATGTACAAGATAAGGAGGTGAAACGGATGTACAAGATAAGGAGGTGAAACGGATGTACAAGATAAGGAGGTGAAGTTGATGTACCCGATAAGGACATGGAGTGGATGTACAGGATAAAGAGGTGGAGTTGATGTACAGAATAAAGACGTGGAGTGGATGTACAGGATAAGGAAGTGGAGTGGATGTACACGATAAGAAGGTGGAGTTGCTGTACAGAATAAAGACGTGGAGTGGATGTACAGGATAAGGAAGTGCAGTGGATGTACAGGATAAGGAGGTTGAGTTGCTGTACAGGATAAGGAAGTGGAGTGGATGTACAGGATAATGAAGTGGAGTGGATGTACAGGATAAGGAAGTGAAGTGGATGTACACGATAAGAAGGTGGAGTTGATGTACACGATAAGGAAGTGAAGTGGATGTACCGGATAAGGAAGTGGAGTGGATGTACAGGATAAGGAAGTGGAGTGGATGCACAGGATAAGGAATTGGAGTGGATGTACAGGATAAGGAAGTGGAGTGGATATACAGGATAAGGAAGTGGAGTCGATGTACAGGATAAGGAAGTGGAGTGGATGTACAGGATAAGGAAGTGGAGTGGATGTACAGGATAAGGAAGTGGAGTGGATGTACACGATAATAAGGTGGGGTTGCTTTACAGGATAAGGAAGTGGAGCAGTAAAGTTATAGATTTTAAGAGATACTATAAGCAGCATAACTATGCAAGCACGAAAGAAATGGAGTTAATAGGGATACCTCTATGGAATATGTAGTTAAAGAGATATGGAGTTTTTATGTGTTTTTATATAACAATGAAGGGTTAAAGGACACGGGATTGAAGTGTGTTAAAATGAATGAGAAGATACAAGGACTGTGTGCGAGGATGTCGAGATGGAGTTTTCCAAGACATTGAATGGATGCTGCAGCACCAATATAAGACGATGCAGTTGAACCGTTCGCTATTCCTCCATAACAATCTAACTAGTGTTGGCAAGTGACATGGGGGTCAACTGATCATTAAAGGCCTGCCTCTCACTCTTCTCATTAAAACACCGTCCAGATCTGTGCTGAATACACTGCAGTACTATTGCGGAGTAATTTCAGAAGAAACATCCAATATAACAGCCTCCTGGGAGTTGTTTGGTGAATGTAAGGCCTGGATAGAGAGGGCCAATATACCCATAGTTCATCCGTTCGTCCTGGGGCAGAAGTACCCAGTATAACATCATTAATAGTTCCCTAGTGTTGACATTGCATGTTTAATCAAAAGAATGGCATTGTATAATGAGTAGGTCTGGTCAATATTTAGTATAGGAAAAAGCATGTGTACGTATATTTGAAGAGTTTATGGGTTGGCTTAGATACCCCAGTAAGACAGACGTAAAATCCCGCTAAACTCTAATTAACCAGTCGAGTTCATAACTAACCATTTATCTGACAGCGGAATACAGAATGAATGTACAGCAAGCCATAGCATCCCCAGGCCGCGATCCTTATATTCTGTAATAAAAATCAATAAGCGGGTGTAATGCGGATTCAGCTTCAAAAAAGGGAGTTTTGAGATAATAGTTCGGATGAAGAAGGAAACTCAAACAGTTGTGAGTACGCAGGGCTGATCGTTATATCTAAAGAAGCAATATTTCACCGTTGTTGAATGCCCAGAGGGTTAGCTTCATCTCAACTCATCTTTAGACATAAACTCATTTCACTGGCAATCAAATATTATATTAGGCTTGCTTCTCGACCACCTCAACCGTATGATCCAATCAGAATTGGACACGGTTCCCCGTGGACGACAGTTCTAGATGTTCGGGGCTAAGTATAAGAGATTCTCCAATTATATAGCCGCGGTAGCTTCAGAGGGGGCTTTAGAGTCGGCAGAGGCGAGTAACAGTTACAAGAGAACTGTCATCAACACTCACCTGGCTGTCTGTCTGATCACTGCTTGCTCGGAGCCACATCCCTGAAGACCTTTCCTATATCTGATACAACACGTAACCAGGCAGGGATCACAGATGTGCTTTGTCTTCTATGACATTGTAAATAGAAGCTAGAAATTCCTGGCTGACAACACAGGTGGATTGGCCCAGATTCATCAGGGGATTTCATTCCCTAATATTAATAGCATAACTAATATTTACAACTAGTCGTCTTTTTACTGTTTTACCACCATTTAACAATTTCCAATTTACTTTCAAAACAAAGAAAGCTAATGAATAAATGAATTCAGACTAGAATAGCTGGGAAGGATACGGTTAAAACCATGCGACATCAAGAAGTGACTGAAATTTTCAAAACACAGTAATAGCAAATACCGCAACTAATTCACTTATTGAAACTAACAGATTGGAAGGCAGAGTTCAGAGTTACTTCTGAAATTGAAGGACAACAGTGACGAACAACATGTACGTGGTATTCTGACCCCCCATAGTTACATTCTTTGCTGATCCCTGGACCCGTACGTACATGATTAGTGTATGAAGTTTCGTTCCAAAGCTCTGCATCAAATTAACTATAAAAAATGATGATAATCGCAAACTGCATATTCTGTTCGTGTGAATTTAAATAAGTGAGACCAAAAATGACATGAAGTCTGGAACGTGCAGAATTGACTGTTATTATTAAATAAATAAATAAAAAACATTTACATACGAATAAATTCAATGATTGCAGAAAGCATAGCAGACCAATAAACATGACGAGAAATATAGACTCACGTATATATTTATATCTTGTTTGCATTTTGACAATGTTCGGATTTGCTCTGTTTTAAATGGCTTGTATAGTGAGTGATACGTTATATTTTGATAAACCCAAGGCGCCACTGTTATTTCAAATGAAATACAAAAATAATTGACAGTATTTTAAAATGACCCGATTCCCCCAATGCAATATTGAAAGCGATTCCTTGTGTTACAATTTATAGCCACATCACTGGACTGGTAACAATGTTCATTCTACTAGACCTCTTAACCTAGGTCAGTGCTTTTAACAGAACCTCCTGTGACAGATCTTAAAGCAATGGTTTTCTATATGAAATCAATACAATAACAGCACCAAAGGGATTTCAATGAAAGGCGCCTGGAAGCAGAAATTCTTTAACACGATAGAAGGTATGTAGAAATGGTGTCCAGTTATACCATTACTAGCTGGTCTTACAATATTTTACATTTGAACTCTAGGGGTGCCCTTTGGTTCAGACAGAACGACTACAAATAAACAAATCAAGGCAGCTGCTTGTATTACAATACTCATCTTAAGTTAGTCCTAACTAGCAACAACACTTAAACTGCTCTGACTTTTGAAATATGTTGCTTGCTGTTACAACGAAACCGCTAACAACAACCTGATACACCCTTTTAACAATGTTTTGTATTTGACTCCAAGCTTAAGACACCTGCCAGTACATTTGGGAACAGAAATTAACAAGTCCAGTTGAATTCATATAAACGAATACCTTTATACCTTGGCCTGTAATTCCAGAACCATACATATTCCGACACGTAATTCATACTCCATGAATAATGAATGAACCAACAATTGAACGACACATTCCGTAACCCATCTCATAACTAGAGATATTCCCAGAGGCTCATTGACTAATTCGTTATTGGTGTTTTTTGTCAAACCATAATATCTGAAATTATTTTTAACTATACCCATCAGTATTATATTGATAATGTATATTTTATATTTTCTCTCGACTATACCAATGCCGATATGTACCTACGTGGAAACATTAGGCCTATACCCTAATCTGGTTTCGACTTTTTACTTACGACTGACATTGGGAGGTAAGCCTACCCAGGTTATGAATAGAATTTCACAGGAAAAGATCTAGACAGGGATTATTCAAGGGCTGACCAGTCTTCGTAGAGGAAGCTAAATTATTTTCACACTGCAGCTGGTAAAGAAATATATTTCGATTTAAAAGAATTAGTTAGCAGGCAAAATTCAGTCATAGACTACAGAAGGTAAAACACTAAAAGCAATGGGTTATAAAAGTTAAACGGAACCAGTAATGCTCGTCTATACATTATCTGAAACAGGAAATGTCAGCGATGAGAATCTGCTAACAACCTATTAAACAGGTTAATCATGCCTCCATTTATGTCCAAATTTTTTTTGTAAATTTGGAAAATGGTTTCGCAGATTTCTTGTTCTTGTTTATTTTACAGAAAAAGGTTTTAACGTACTAGTCCTTTTAACGATTTAGGTTACCTATTGTCACTTCTCGTTTGTATTATTACAAATTATTGATAGCAATTCCAAGTGAAACGAAGCCCGTGAAATAAGGATGGTAGATCGAGCTGGAGATGGCACATGACTTACATGCGTGATTACTCCGCATGTACCAAGACATACTGACTTTAAATGAAGTGAGAGTCTTGTATATCGTGGAATCAATAAATCCCGAGCTATGTGATATTTGTATAAATATTTAAAACATACTAAGGGTACAACTCGCTAAAGCTTTCTTATCGGATGGGAGAGATATCCAAGCTGTCGAGAGTCCAGGAGGTGGCTGGAGACTTAACCCGATCAATAATGTCCTCTCTCTACCTGCTGTGTGGCCGAGTTGAATACCGAGTAAAATGATACTGCCAACTATATGTAGATCCAGTGCTTGGTGTGTAGAGACTGGTTGATCGGCTAATCTACAGGCTCAACCCAGTAACGGTTTAGTGCAGCCAGCCACGAAGTACGAAGTTTGAAACACTGGGCTTATTGCTGGTGTGATTAATCAGAGCTTAGCCAAGAGCATTGCAGTTTTAAGTCTTATGTATATTCAGATAAAAAGCACATAAAACTCAAGTTCGAATCAAGATTAATCTGAGGACCAGTGGATGATACGTTTGGTACATTAGTATTATTTACACTCCGCCCTACGTTAAAGATCGTAAAAGAAATGATATTGATTTGCGCTTGTATATCTTGACGACTTGAGCGTCAACTGATCGACATTAGATGATAACTGTAAAGATTTCGTTCAGAAGACTCAGCACTCAACATTAAGTTCGGCCAATGACCATTGGTATTCAATCGTAAACGAGAACAAGCATTAATCTGCTGTATGGCCAAATGTATAACTGGGTTTCAAGACAGTGTTGCGCGTTTAGTTAACACTGATTGTCGCTCTCGTATTGCCTCTCCTCCCGGAAGCAATGTGTCAAACGTGTCGTGTATAAACGACAGGAGATGCTGGGGATCTTCTGCAGTGAGACCGTCCGTTCAGTTGCCTGGCAAAGACATTGGCTAATCCCTTTCCAGATGATGCCTGGGGACATTAGCGATGCTTATAACCTCAACATGTACCGCAGTGAGATTGTAGAGAAGTAAAGGCAGTATATAAAATGGCGATATACCGATGGCCGATGTTGGTTTGGAACAAGAGGAAATCGGATCCCACGATCTCACACACGGATAGCCTACACTTTACTTAACATCAGCAACAAATGGTTGGCAACACATTTTGGTAATATACATGTTATAAACACTTTAGCAATTCGTCAATCTGTTATATGGCTTTATTTCCCCGTCAAGCTATATATCAGACAGCAATTCTATTGACTTCAAAGTTAATGTAAACATAAAGCGCAAGATGAAGAATTACAAATTATAAGACAATATTTCGGAAGATTTTAAAAGCTGTCCTTCATGATTCACTAGGTTGAGTCAAGGCATGCTGCTCCACCGCTTATACGACCATTGATAAGGGCTAGCTTTTTCGTGACGCAACTACATTGCTGTCACCGTCACACATCACACAACTACATTGCTGAGTCACCGTCACACATCACACAACTACATTGCTGAGTCAACGTCACACAACTACATTGCTGAGTCAACGTCACACATCACACAACTATATTGCTAAATCACCTTCACACATACTCCAAATACATTGCTGAGTCACCGTCATACATCATACTTTCATACAACTACATTGCTTAGTCACCGCCACACATCACACAACTACATTGCTGAGTCACCGTCACACATCACACAACAACAATGCTGAGTCACCGTCACACGTCACACAACTACGTTGCTGAGTCACCGTCACACAGCGACACTGCTAAGTCACCGTCACACAACTACATTTCTGAGTCAACGTCAAACATAATAACTGTATTGCTGAATCACCGTCACACAACTGCATTACTTATGAGTACTAACGTCATTTATTTGACACTTGTTTAACTTGCTACGCGGCTGTTTGTTCTTGTTTTGTGGATATTCTTCATTAAGTAAATCACTTTAATGGAATTATTATGTTAACACTTTCAAAGCATTTGATAGAATTCTCCATGAGCTTCTGTTTGGAAATGTTTGTACATCTGGTTTTACAGAAACTGTTAATCACTAAGTTTTCATACCGTCTTGTAATCTCTTTTTGTTCTGTATGTTCTCGGAGAGATAGAGTTATAAGTACACATGACAATACAAAGACATCACAAACAGATAAGCTTTGTTACCCTTGAGCTCTGAGAGCAACAGGTCAACATGAAGTTCCCTTCAGCCACCATCGAAGGCTTTCAGTCAGGCACCAAGAATAAATACAGACAATATGTGAGATGGTAACAAACATTAACGATACATTATTTTATGCCTGATGCCGAAGGGTGTCAGGCTACATATACATACTATGTTGGAAGAACTATAAAAATGATGCAAGATTTTTAAATTATACATTGCAATGAGTATCGTCTTTTTTATCGCACCCGCGACAAAAGAATAAGGCTGAAAACCGCTTACAGCATTGCAGTAGTGCACATATCTCATCATAAATACTAACGTGAAACATATACTTTCCTTTTCCGTCTTTCGAAACACCGATTAAAAATTGGTCCAAATATCTGATATAGTTTGCCTCTGTCTGTGACGTGTTAACCCAAAGGATGAAGGAAACCACCCTCGACGCCACTGACAAAAAACAAAGACAAGACAAGTAAAATACAGGACAATTATCGGATGGGATACAAAGACATCATGAAGAGATCGGCTTCATGTTGCCGCTTAGCTCAGCACCAGGGTTATAGGCAGCTCCTTCCCAACTCACCTCTAGAAGTGACTAATTGATTGATTAATAGACTGACTGGCTAATTGAATGATTTTAAAGTATTATGTTTTAGTTTGCTATACACAACACACAAAAGCCAGAAGGTTTCCAACGCCTACATGTACAATGATGTATATGAGCAATTAATAGAAAGTTTTAACATAAAGGTCAATTTGCGAAGTCGTCTTGCTAGACGTTATTATTGTATAAAGCGCCTCGGAGTGACGGAATATACAGTATATTTACTTGAAACAACTGCTAACGTCAGAGATTCTTTTCTTGTCGGATAACGATTGGTCAGAAAAGAAAAACTGTGGTGTATATCAGAGTTTTATTGTACAGTGGGGATCGTACTATTTGTTCATGAGAGCAATGGATCTTTGTGAACAACTGGGGTTGGTCAGAACGTATAACGTTCACCTCGTTTGTCAGAACAATAAAGTTCTGTCAAACAAAGACTTTTATTGGATTCACAGGCGTCTATTAAAATAAAACATACTTGTTTCAATCGATAAACCGCTCATAAAAGACACTGTGTCTTGGAGTTTTATCAGGTTATAAAATTGGTAAATCGTTAATTCAAACCATGCCCAAAGTAACTGTGTCAGCTTATCCAATGACCTTTTAAAGTAACCCAATTACCATTGAACATTTACCAAGCTTAAGATATAGCCATGTACTAACTTTGTGCCGATACAAGTAAGAAAATTCAGCACTTAAATCTTTATAAAAAAATGTTCCTAATTTGGTTTATTTTTTGCGTTGAATGAAAGGTTATCTGAAACATGAAGGCTTTTTTACATAATCTCTTATAAGAAAGAGCACATTACTTCCGCCTTGAAGCGTATTTATTATCGCAAGAAATAATCTTAGAACCGCTTTGTAATTCATATGATAGAATAAGAGGCGTTTTCCATAGTTTAGGGTTATTCACACCATGATGTTCAAATAATGTCCAAATATGTTGACACCAGATCTACGCTCATCCAAACAATTCACACAGAGATACTTAGTACTAATGAAGGCTGTAATCGCTTAGTACTCATAACACACAATTGACTCCATCCTCACTTTGTCTTCGTGCATTAACTGTATACATTTCAGATCTCGTAAAAACAAAGCATAAAACCAGAAACTGGGCCGCCTTGACCTCTCTTTCTGATGAGACTAAAACTTGAATTTGAACCTAGCCGACTCAAAATGCGCATATCAACATCTTTTTCGTTAAGGTGCGCTTCTGGCTTTATTATCATTTAATCTAGGCAAAACATCACGTGACATTAAATATTGGCTGATTGCCTGTACAAGACAAGTAACGCAAGAAAGTACGAGAAAAGCCAATCGTTCACCAAACTGATCTTTTCACAGCTATATTTGTGATATTCGTTGAACTGATAATCTTTAAAAGATCTTCGGGGTTCACAGCATTTCAACATTTGTTTCAATTGATCATTTAGAAAATTGTTCGTTGGAGCAAACAAATCAAAGTTTTTATTTAGAGATAGTTAGGATCCAGACATTAATGTATCAGAGCTTATACAAGCGACAATAAAAGTCTATAAAATTTTTCGGTTTATCGTTCGGATAAAATCATCCGTAATTTATAGTTCCATTTGCTTAAAGTATATTTTATTGTTTATGCATTTTGGAAATGCGATTGCAAAAATTCGGTAGCGACTCAACATGCTCGATTGGTGTTAATAATCAATAATGTAATCCAATATCTGAAACCGCCGGACGCGATTCCAACTCTACTCGAGCAAATCATATCTGGATATTACATGACCTTCCATGTTCGCCTTTTAAACTTCCATTTAGTCGTTGTCATACCATTGTCATGTCAATCAGCAGTCGTTACCACAGATGAACCATTTCTGAAGGGGACATCATTACCGCTTACAGAAACTGTTAAAAGGGACTAATAAGGTGTAATAGGGTGGGAACTTTGGTCAAATGTTGAAGGTTGCATTTCAGCCGTTATCTCTTGCATTTTTTTTGTTATGCTTACATCTAACTTGGACGATGGATGGTTGCTTCTTCGAACGCTTGTAACGTTAAAATGGCTTGGTTCAAACAAAATTGCCATAAAGCAGACAAATGTAATGAGTAACATAAATCCTGCGTTTTTGTCTAAGACATTCCCGTAGGATAAAGTGCAGACGCGAAGCTAAATGAAACAAAAGAAGTGTCATGAAAGGCTTGAGATTGCAGTTGGTTATTTATCTGTTTGGTCATGTCCGTCAATCTAACAGGTAATTACACAAGGCTATGTCAGATAAAACATGTCCGACGTTTTAACGGTACAACATATCGAGTCGTTTGTCGACAGATCACTGAAACGTTGTCTAAATACTATGGGAATTGTATACGAGGTTCTGTGTAGCGGTACAGTTTGATCTGAAGCGAAATGAAAGGGGATTTGGCGAGTTAATCGACCTCCTATAACCAATCTTACATAAGTCCAATCGATCGCAGCTAATTCAGCTCCACTAAACCAGTCGTTTTATCCGGGCGCCATCAAAAGGCGCCAGCAGAAATGAAGTCAATTAATTCTAATAACTGAATTAGCTCAGCAACATTAAAAAAAGAATAAATGGACCAAAATTAACTTCGAATGACGCTCAGGGTTAATTCTTCAACAGAATGCTTGTAACAAAAGAGGTAAGACAAATGGGGTTTACACACTGAAGGAAATCTTCCATTTCTTGCTTTTAACACAAACTTGAACTTCCAGGCTCTTCTTTTACACTACAACTACATTGCAGTGCATATTTCTGGTGAGTATTCGCTTCAATATTGTTTATAATATAATAATTGTTGTGGACAAAAAGCATTAAACCGGCTTGTGGAATATTTCTTTGGGTCGGCATTGTAACTGGGTCATGCCACGTGAAGTGTAGGATATTATTTTATCTCGGTAATTGGAGATATTGTTGGAAATACTTTCCTTCTAAACAGCAATTCATATACTGATCGCATTTATGAATGGTGTTGGAATCTGAGGCATGCTGGCCTTCTGTTTATACCGCTCTATGTACATTCAATAACTTGCATAACACACCAAACCAACGGAGTTGTTATTACATCGTCTGTTGCAATAACGCAATTTGGTATAATAACCTGGTCTTTCAGTGGATAATATCCAATACCGTGTGGATTAATAAATATACCTATTAATATAGTACTAGTATACTGACGGTAAGAACTGAATGAAGCTGTCTATGGAGACTCCACTAAACTGGAGGCTTTATATTCCATCAACTGCCCCAGATAGCTGTCTACCTGATCACGCTTTTTTATATAATACATTAGTGCTAGACGGCAAAATCCATTCAAATAAGGTTTTGATAATTTTTTAAAAAGCTTTATCCTGCACCAGCTGCAAACATAAAATAAACAATATATGACTGATTTAATGTCAGTATAGATACATAAAAAACAATACCATATACTAACATCATATGGCCATATGCTTTATTCTCACGGAAAATACAGCAATCTATATTAATGGGAAATAGCCATGTGACCGTGTGAACAGAATACTGACAACATTATGTTATGTGCATAATTTGGCACTGCTGAATGTTACATACAGTAATTACATTATAGACGATAACTGAAATAGGAAGACCAAGTCCATGTACTTCAGAACTAGTCCTGATATAACTGAGAATTCATATACATATAC
>JAVFBW010078890.1:0-17077 GCA_034783835.1 Mopalia ciliata
CCCCCCCCCACAGCCGCACCAGATGTTGAACCGAAAAAGAACCATTTTTGATCCAACTGACAAAAAACAATTATATTTGTTTTATATTTGAACAAGAATTATGAAGACAACGTCCAGGACAACGATTAGTTGATACAAAGGAACTTTTTGAGAGTCAACCTTTTTCATTTGGTCTTCGATTGTTTCTACGGTCTATGCCCGTTTTTATTGTCTAAAACTATGGATAGGCTAAACCAACATTTGACGAAATAAATATTCTTTTACCGTAAAAAGTTCTTTGCTGGTGAGAATAAAAAATGTACTTCTTTGAATAATGCTTTGAAATCATGGAATTTGTCCAGCTTTGGTGTACCAAATCAATGGAACTATCACAGGATTATCTTCCATTATACGTTTCCAGTGATGTCTTCATTATATATGGTAAAATTTCCAAGATGGCGGACCTGAATACATTCTACAATGGAAAAAGAATAATCTTAATCGACTGATAAAGTGTTTGATTAACAAAATAAAAGAGTTGATGCTTTTGGGCTTAGCTAGGAGAGGATTGCTCTATGTCTCGGAGAAAGTCAATCTAGATTTCGAAACAACGCCATTATCATTTACAACAGCCAGTCCAACTCAATCACTGAGAGGGGAAGGGGTCAACCGGGGTCCATGAGTTCAGGGGGCCCATAAAACAAACGCGGACACAAAGTAAGGGGAACCTTGCGCAACAACCTTGATTATGTACAGGAGGAAGGGGCAGGGGTAAGTTGCTTTTTGACCTGGGGCCCAAAATTCTCTTTACAACCATACCCAAACAGAAATGGTCATCGATACCAAAAGACAAAACTCAGTCACGAAGGAAAGACACGTCCCAGCTCACTACCCCACCCTTTAGCTAGCCTGAAAAGAAATAATCAATATTCCTTGGCGTGGTTCAAGAACTGAAAGGCCGAAATAAGCCTTCATTTATTTACATCACAATCGGGCTGTGTCGAAATTAAATTCGGGCGGGACAAAATTAATATAGGAAAGGGTAAAAATCAATATCGAGGAGGGTGGAAATTAATATCGGGCAAGGTAGAAATGAATTCCAGGACGGGTAGAAATGAATTCCAGGACGAGTAGAAATGAATTTCGAGCCACATATAATGGAATTCCGGTAGAAATGAATTTCGAGCCACATATAATGGAATTCCGGTAGAAATGAATTTCGGGGCTGGTAGAAATAGATTCGGGGAAGGTGTTAAGTTTATTTTGGGCCTAGAGGAAAGTATTTTCGGGGCTGGTAGAAATCAGCGATGGGTCGACGAACCTTTCCATCTTCTCTGTCTACATATACGACCTCTATAGTAGCGAGCCCTTGTGCCTTTGATTGGCTGCAGAGCCGGTCATCGATGGGTCGACGAACCCTTCCATTATCTCTGTCTAAATAGACGACCTCTATATAGCAGCGAGCCCTTGTGCCTTTGATTGGCTGCAGAGCCGGAATCCGCTAGATTCAGCTTAAAAGACCTTGGCAGTGTATACTAGTACCTAAGTGTTTTGTGCTCAGGAATAAACATTCTGGTCGGGTTGTAATAATATTGCCATTATAATAGGCCTACCATTTGGTTAATTTTACAAAATGTCATATTTGGAGTTTTGTATTAAAATGTGGCAATTACAGTTGTTAACGGTAACACCGTATAAGTCACGAGAAAGAGTCCACCTGTCTACTATCAGCTATACGATTGAGTCACATGAAGTGGCTCCGGCAACCACGGTGATGGTTTTTACGAGGTTTCTTCGTGGTTTTCTACCGTAATTAGGCAAGGATCCGTGTGAAACGGACACTTCATCGTCCAATAAGTGAAATATACCCTTGAGTACGATATTATACCCCAGTCAATCAAACAAATAGTCAAACGAAAGTTCTACACTTCCTTTGATTTAACCAAGTTAATTAACAAAATATCTGTCATATATTTCTCCTATAAATGAACGTGTATGCGATATCAAAGGACACAAAGGAATCAATACGGGCAATATGTTAAATGTTTAATTTTGCTGAAATCATGACAGTATCAACGGAGTACCGATAAACTAGGATGCACTTTCAGATTGAATACATAAATGGGTAATAACACGACAGGGGTTTTTTGTACAGATAACCAGCTATAATTTGTGCTTTTATTCTCATGGAACGGCTTGGTTGATTGTTTGATTTGGGTTTTAACCCATACCTATTGTTATTTCACTCACGAATGACCCAGGTGTCCCAGGTCAATGGGTCCATGAAACCATTGACATCACCGTCAACCAGTGAAGCCCTATACTGGTATAACCAGCGATCGGCTTACAGTAACTCATGCTGACTGTAACCTAGACGCTGGTTCATATAGCAAGGCTTTTCAGGTAAAGGGCTGCAGAGTTAGGCTCCAGACTCACACAAAATTATATTGGTTTATCTGGTCACATGAGCATACAGTCTTGTCGGTAGGAACTTTGCTCCGCCACTTTGCACACCTGTATGCTCGTGTGACCAGATCAACCAATACGATTTTGTGTGAGTCTACAGCTTAACTCTGCGGCCCTTTACCTGAAAAGCCTTGCTATACGAACCAACGTCTAGGTTACAGTCAGTATGAGCTTACTGTACGCTGATCGCTGGTTATATGAGCGTAGGGAAGACCAGACAGGATATTCACATGACGCAAAACAAAGGCGCCTCAACCATAACAGCTTAGTTTTGCCCCTCAGGCCTAAGGGCCAATCGTATACTCTCGCGAGAGTTTCTATAGTGGACGAGATTAAAACAACTCTCGTACGCCATGCCAAGCCATCGCGTATTACTTTCCCCCCAAATTTGGAGGAAAACGTTTGTCAAAACTCAGCAAGAGCTTCTATAGTGGACGAGACTAAGAAAACTATCGTACGCCATGCCAAGCCATCGATCATTAAGGAAAACGTTTGTAATAACTCAGCACTTTAAAGAAATGCAAAATAAGATGGCCTGTAAGTATCTTTGAGTCAATGTCTCGTTGAGGAAGTAGAATCGATTATATTTCAGATGACCTGAGGGCATAAGATCACCTCCTTAATGCCGTTCATGTCGGGACACCGCTCGGCCATTTCCGTATCATAAATAATCTCGGGCGATATATGGGACATTTCAGATGTTCCACTTATCCACAAAATTTGAATTATTTGCAACAAGTCATACATAAAAAAGGAACAGTATTTTGTTTGTTTACCTCAGAAACCGGCATGTTTGATGTGTGGGGTTTTTTTTTAATACAAACCTGTGGGGAAATTTGGTTGATTTCCGCGCATGCGCACGAAACCTTCATTCACCTCCGAAATAACTGTACCGGTACAAAAAAGGTCGAAGAATGTTCCGACATGAATGCCCTTTATAGCCCTGGTTGCACCAGGGCAACGGGGAGCTCCTCCAAACCCCGCCCCTTAGACATGTACAACGGCTTAAATGATAAATTGTCCCATATAACCCCGAGGCTAATGTTCACTTGCCAACAAGGGAGGTAATCATATAGCCGAAACTTTGTAAGATGATTGAATCAATTAACTAATTTCATGAAAATATTTCTGCGGGTTCTGGATTATATCTATATAGCGCAAAATCTAAATGAAATAAAGTTTGGATTTCGTTAAGTAGATGTTTTGGTATTGCTTTATAAGCTTTTAGCATAAAATCTTTTCTTTGAGATCTCTTAGCTTTTGGGTGATTTGAAGCAAATTCTTTATGCACTTTGGCAGCATACTGGAAAAAATGTTTTTTAGTAGGTTCGCCATTTTCCATTATGGCAGCCATGTGAAATGATTTATCATCTGGCAAAAAACCTTGATACTGGAAAGATTCCCATAATCTTTCCATAGTGGCTTTAAGGGACATGCATTGTTCTGATGGCAATTGCCAGTAGGCTTCAATATTTAACCACATCGAATCCAGGTCAGTGTCCGTGTCCGTAAGATTTGTCGGCAAATATCGGTCCATTCCGGTCAGAGATAAAAGCGTGTCCGTGGAATGTGCCAAATCTTCCAATTTTGCTATGATGTCATAATCCACGTGACACGATTGGCACAGTCTGCTGATCGGTAACCAATGGTTGTCATACTCCACAACGGTGAAAGTGACGGAGTGACCGATGTGAACAACATATTTGAGAAATTCCTCGAATGTAACATCGTGACCACATTGGAGAGACTTGGCGTCAGCGTTTTCTCGATATCTTTTTACGATTTCTACACCAATATATGGCCAAAAATCAGGCAAAAAAAGTTTATCAACCCACGCTGAAAATAGTCTTGCATATGGCTCGCGGACTATAATCATTTTTGTTGCATTATTAATAAAGCTGTGTTTCCCAATAAAGTTGTTACTGACTGAGTGTAAAGTATCAATGTGGCACGTATGGATCTCATTTTTCCCAATGTCAAAAAAGCTCTGCAACGGATCGCCTGCTTGTTTCCTTTGAATGAAATAAAAAGCCCTTTTCCAAAAGGTACACGCGGCTTTCGGCACGAAGCAATAGAGTAGATTCAATGGGCGGTTTACTAGTAAGTGTTGTATCAACATGTTGTCTGGAATTTCCGGCAAGGCAGAACTCGATGCGCATGTCTCTTTGACGTCTGCGTTCCTAGAACCTCGGTTTGACTTAATTCGAGCCTTATTCAAATCGGTTTCATAATGACGCTGAAAAGATAATTTGAAATAAATTTAAAAAAATGATCACATACATCTATTTGGTGTCAGATAACGCCTTTAATAAATCTGATATCTATTATATATATTACTGTTAGGGCCTACTTGTGGAAAGCGGAAAGAAAAGTGTTTTAAACAGAAATGACGTTATTTTAGTTTGTAGTTTAGATTTGTTTGTTTGGTTGTTTGTTTGTTTTTTTGTTTGTTTGTTTGTGGTTAAACGTCGTACTCAAGAGCATTTCATCTGTTTATTACGCCGGATAGTCGAGTCTATGCTCAGCTTTAATGAATTCCATGGATACCCCACACAAGTCATCCTAGATACTTCAGCAGCCTCATTTGAGACTCCCTTGTATACCTGGGTCCGTATTCATAAAGCTAATTAAAACGATACTCCTGGCTGTAGTAACCCTTATATCCCTTCAAAGGTTACCTTTAAAGGAGAAAACCCCCCAAATACCATATTCTATAAATAAGTAAAACTTTTTGTATGTAACACAATGCATTAATAACCTGATCGTAACTCTGGTTATCAGTCATTAAAGAGGATCACAAGTACCAGTTGAGTCATCAAATCCTGTGCTGCTAAGTTTTCCTGCACCCTGGTTTGTCAGCCAATTTTGAATAATCCAATGATAGATCAGTGAAGTCTGCTGTACACAGGATTTGATGACTAATCTGGTATTGTATTACACACAACAAGTTTTACTTATTTATGGAATATGGCGTTTGGGTGGTCTTCTCCTTTAAACATACTTCAATATGGCTTCGACGTACCGTTCCTTCATTTTAAAAAAATTAACTGTGGGTTACAAATATATACTGACTTACGACCACTGGCAGCTGTCATCTGGGCGTGACCAACCCTGTGCATAACGTCATGACTAACACTCATGTGTGTTACGGGTAAATAACATATGTGCACTGTCCAACTTAAACATTACTATAAACAGTCGAATCTATAGGTCTCGTGCCGTAGGTCCCCTAGGGTGCCAGGAAAGATATTTGATTCGTCAATATTTGTGGAGCTCTTTTGTTTAGTGATTAAAGTAGCACGGCCGCGTGGATGAATTTGACTGTAGTTTAGGCAATACCCAATGTTTAAGATCCAATTATAATATGACTATAGCTCGATTAGCAATTTAGAGAGCCTTATTCAACATAAGAAACGATGCACATTTTACTTATATACATTTTATTGTAAAAAGGAGCAACATTATAAGTATTTCTTAAAGTAAAGATACATGTATATATAAAGCCAAATTTGAGCTTTTCATTTGATTATGAAAAAGTAATTAAGCTGACATTTTATAAATTTCCCTTTTTACCTTTCATTTAGGATCACACAAAGTTAAGCCAAATGGTGTTTATAATTATATATATTTAAAATGATCTTTGAAAATTTGCTAATTTTTTTTTTTAACTTTAAGAAATGCCACTGGCTAGTGTTCAGGAAAGGGACAATGGTTAAGAAGTTAAGATCAGTGGCCCGTTTCACAAAGCGATCTTAGCCAAAGTTCATTTTAATTGTCATGGCGACTGGAGGTATTGGGTCGTCATGGCAATAAACATAAACTTTGGCTAAGATCGCTGTGTCGAACAATACCCTAGTTTCTAGGTATTATTAAGGGTTATTTTTGGCGTCAAAATTCAAGCCGGGGTTGGCCAGTGACAAAAAAGCATAAAAGTCTGTACGAATATAACTGGAAGGGCCAACTATGCCATTGGCTACACAATGGAATTCAACTGAACGGTCATATATTACTATTGTTAGTCAATAACACACTGGTGGCACTATCAGTTATATATGTATAACCGATTTGTCTCCCTTTTTTATCACCGGGCAACGGTTTTATGCTAGGTATTTTAATTGGTGCTTCTTTCTGGACCAATGAAAAGGCCCGTGAGTAAAAGGGAATATTATTAAATCGTTTTACAGATCGATGAATGGGAATAGGCTACACTTTTGCGAACAAGATTTAGTTTTCATACACCTTTTTTGTCATTATAATATACTCTAAGAGAAAAAGATTAAGTCGTCAAGCATCCATACCTCCTTGGGGTTAAACTTCTGGAA
This sequence comes from Mopalia ciliata, assembly GCA_034783835.1. Classification (NCBI taxonomy): domain Eukaryota; kingdom Metazoa; phylum Mollusca; class Polyplacophora; order Chitonida; family Mopaliidae; genus Mopalia; species Mopalia ciliata. Next base: position 6,768 of record JAVFBW010078890.1, read on the forward strand.
AATCTCTCTTCCTTTGACAATTTCTGACTCCACATCATCTAAGAAACATAGAACATAGCAGCGAATAGTCAGTTGATAAATTGAATTTTTTACAGCTATCACCAGTTTTAATCGTTTTGGGATTTTTTTTTTTTTTTTTTTTGTCTAGAAGGGTGGGGGTCAGGGGTTGGAGCTGTTATCTTATTAACGAATAAATTAACCCTATCTCACTGTGTTTAGTACAGGGGTCTTCTATTTGATTCGGCGGACGGTTGGAGGGAGCTTCCTGTTGCCTTATTGGTGTGCTTAGGTGCGACATGAAGCCGATCTGTCATGTCAGGTCTTTGATTAATTTATGTGGCGTATCCACCCAGCCAACCAGCCATGAACTAATCCATAAATCAATCAATTATTCAATCAACCATTTAGTCAGTCAGTCGGTCAGTCAAAGTCAAGACCCCATGTCCGGCGGATTCCGTCCGTCAATCAACAAAAAAACGATCACTATATTTTTGTCTGTTTTAAAAAGTGTATATTAACAGCTTCTTTTTTTTTTCTCGTTATTTTGGGATAACATTTTCTTAGTTTGATCACATTAGAGCGTTTAGCAGGTTAAAACCCACGACCCTTAGAGTTAGGCACCGAATCGCTGGCCAATCCGAACGGGCTTCAACCTGGCAAATTTTCTGAAATAGAATCTGATCAAACTACCGTAAGTGTCATCCCAAAACAACAAAACCAAAAACAAGAAAAACGATTATAGTCTTTTTTGGGATACACTCCTGCAGATACTATTTGTTCATTAAAATCAATATTAATTGTAAAAATAGGAATAAATCTTCAAATCATGGAAACAACAACAACAAAAACTCTTACCTGAAAATAGAAGATGAACTAAGATCCAAAGAAAACCCACACAAATCAGAATCACGGTGATATTGTATAGCGACCCACGTCTCCTGGCCATAGTCAAATTGTGCTGACTGGATTCTTTCTTCTACTGTTTGTCCAAACTGTATAACCCGCGCCCTTACCAGACTATGTCGGGCTTAACACAAAATTTAAGAAAGTTAGGACAGCTTGAAAGAGGGTTTCACAAAATTTTGAAATGGATATACTTTGTAACCATACAAAATATCGGTTTATCTAAAGTGCATGGTATTACAGAGCAATTGGTGAACCATGTCAAGTCTTTCAGGTCTTGCTGGACCCCTTGGGCTCAAAATAAACACAAATTTCGTGTAGCTTAGATTAAAAGTTAGATATTCAGACTATAAGCTGGTGAAAAAAATAATTCCAAATTCTAATTATACAAACAGTTTAATAGGAGCCTATAATTAAATTTTGTACCATTGTAAAGAACATAATGCAATCTTTATGTTTTAAAAGTTCGTCCTTGATTTTTTTAATGTTTTCTGAAAGATCTATTTTACATTTTTATAAGATTTTCCAATGTGGGATAGAAAAATCCACTGGGATCGTTCTAAGTTAAAAAAAAAATGAAACCCCATTTACTAGTTCGAGGACTATTCTACTCGAGTCTTAACGTTATTGCACTTCGACAAATAAACCATTAAAAAAACGCGACCTATTTTTTCCTGTTGACATTTACTCATTTCGCAATATGTTTAGAAATAATAATTGCATTTTCACCACATTCATATATATAAATGTAATCCTGAGTATTCAAGCTTTCCAGGAATATATACATATATATGGTACAGATTTATATTCTACTGCATAAAAGAGACTAAATACAACGGATGTTCTGAAAATCGACCAAAGGGTCCAGCAATTTAGACCATAAAGCCTTCACAAATTGCTGATGAAGTCAAGTGATCAAATATATTGGCGTAAAACAAGTTGTATCTAGCCTCTATTGTGCGATAAGTTTCACACGTTGAATGATTGTTTGATTGATTCGGGTTAAGCGCCGTACTTGAAGCTATTTCACTCATATGAGGGCGTGCCAACCTAATACGTCAGCTTTTGTGTGGAGGGACGACATATGACGAGCCGTTTTATCACTAACGGTACCTTTATTCTACATATGTCGAATTAGTTCTGCTTTAATTTTGATTATGTGCAATTCTCTTTCACATATTTTAAATTCTTTTTTACTTATGTCGAAAAGATTTTCACTTATGTGAAAAACAATTTCACATTTCACATTTATTTATCATAATATGTTAATATGTCTACATATTATGTAGAATTCTTTTCAAAATATATAGAATTATTTTCCGTTTATGTGAATTCTTTTAACATACGTGGAAAAAAATATGTTCACTGATATGAAATAAACTTCTGGAGTGGAGCTCCACTCCAAAAATTTAGAAATGATTTCTAGTTTAGGCCCTATAATTTTCATCAAACCATTCGGCAAAATTTGACTATGTTGTGTGTGGAAGTCCGACAGCTTCCGCTCATTCCACACTTATTCATGTTGATTAAATTAAAATATGTAAAAAAAAATAATTAAGAAAGAAAATTATGAAAACTTACAATTTTCCAAAAACCATTCAAATGAGGGCGAATACCTACAATTTGGATTCGTAAAACGTATTAGTAAAACATTTGGATTCGTAAAAAGTATTCATAAAACATTTGCAATCGTAAAACGTATTGTAAAACATTTAGATTCGTAAAACGTATCCAGGCTCATAGAAACCATGCACGAACACACAATTAATATTTCAAATCGACTTCCCTGAATAATTTATTGGGGAGTCACCCGAGACCTGGATAATTTGTAGACTATAAGCTAGATGCCGAGTTCTGTATCTCTGACCGTCTATCATATCACGTAGCCTTATCTAGATATAAACTAGGCCTGTTTCCTTTTACGAAAACAAGCTCTTTGTCTTTACAACACAACGGCCTTTGAATTATTATATAACAGGTTATTTTGTGATAATTTATGTGATAATTTGTCACAAAAGCAAGATTATAAATTTGTTCATGTAAAAAATATCGATTTATCAACGTTGTGAAATTAAACAAAGATGTAAGGCTTAAAGCATGTGCAGGATTTGGCCAGCAAATGCCGGCAATCGACCGGCCTTCTTCCTTTAACCGTCCTTCCTAATATCAAATCTCAATGCCTTACCCAAATTCTTCTTATCGAATCTATAGAAGATCAGAATTTTCCAAACAATCAATCCACGTATTACCCTAGTTCAAGTATAAAGGATGCCTGCTGTAGACTACAATCCTACATGGTATATAAAATGACACAGGTGTTTTTAATTGATCCGAAAGGTAACACGTAATTAACCTGCGGATACAGCATTAAGAAATAGGGCAAGGCGTTTTATCCTGCTTTACAGCATTAACAAAAGCACGTGTGGATTCGGACATAATTGATCTATTGATTTCAAAAGGTAACAGCTTGGGTCTTTCGATGACCATGTTTATTTTCGGTCAACTTGTCCGTTTAAATAAGGGTAAAATGGGACAAGACGCCCAAACTAAAGACTGTTATTATCTGCCAATGTTGATCAAAAATGTTTGAAGCTGAACTCTGCAACAGTGAGCGGTGGACGAGTTGCACCATTGGTTGACTAATAAAAAAATGACCAATGAAATATCTCATTTGAAAAGATCGATAAAATCGAAAACGAATACTCGGCCGTAAAATATTGCGGGACAAAACGCCAATGTGTGCTGCAACTCAATTGATTGATTGATTGATTGATTGGTTGATTGATTGATTGATTGATTGATTGATTGTTTGATTGATTGGTCGGTTGATTGATTGTTTGTTTGATTGATTGATTGGTTGGTTGGTTAATTGATTGATTGGTTGGTTGATTGATTGATTGATTGATTGATTGATTGATTGATTGATTGATTGATTGATTGATTGGTTGGTTGATTGATTGATCCGGTAAACGAATACGTGCACTGAGCTGCAGCAACTCTTTTGTGTGAATGGCAGGTTTACAACCTTCGGAGAAATAGAATACAGTACTCAGCATAGACTGATGCTGTCTGTTTTAGGGTTGACCAGTGCATATTGACTCATTTTCCAAAGCGTACGGAGAATAAATAGGTCGCGGCGTTTGTCTCACTACCCTTGGTTAAAAGGAACCCGGTTAATAGTCCTGGCGAAATTCGTCAATGTTTCGTTCTTGGCTTGTTTTATGGCATTCAAGGAAATCTCCTTAACGAATGGTGACACAGTTTAAATGCACTAGAGTCAGCATCCTTGAAGAAAACATGTCGGGGTCATTCGAAGACTGGGGTCATTACGTACGTTTTCATCGGCTAGTTAACTCATTTCTCCAGGCAAGAACACGAAGCCAAACAAGAGAAGATTAAACTATAGCTACATGTAGTAAGGCCTACGTGTGAATTATATGTCTTTCCTTTCCTCTTGCCTTCATTTTTTTCAAATATAAAAGTTTGGTAACAGATTAAAAGAAGCGTGTTTCTAGTTCACCTGTTAATAATAAATAAGTCGTCAATATAGGGCGCTGGGTCTGGCCGGACCTATAAGTGCATATGAGTCAATGCTTTGATTGCAGACAGCGTGCGGCCTAGTTATTCTACTTCGATGTAGGCTTACATGCAGTTCGCGGGTTCGACTCCTCGATTTATTAGTCAGTCGTAAGATGTGGATCTGGTACTGGCGGTGTGGGTTTCCCCAGGTTTCCTCTTGGTTTTTCCCTTGTATTAAGTGAGGAAAATAAGGAAATGTAAAATCTGTTGTTATATTAGTAAAATACTTCTATAGATACGACGTTTAATGCAAATCAAACAAAGAAACTGACAAACTTATGTTAGACCAGAGAAGTGAGACGACAAATTGTTCAACACGGTGATCACATATCAGGTTTCACCAATGTCAGTGTATGTAGTTCATCTTAATTACATCTGGGGCACTTTTTTGCTGTCCTACCTTGAAATACGTACCTTGTGTTGGTTTTTGTTTAACCGTGTTTTAGAATCTCCGGTCAATTCACAAGAATTACCATTTGGTAAACACCCAGTAGGCCTATCACCCAGCTGTTTAACGCAGAATGCTGGCCTTTTATGACATAAACCTCGAACGGCGCAATCCCATCATTAGATTAAATAAATCTCTCGAGATACTCGCTATACAGTGGTAGCATTTCTAGGCCTATCACCCAGCTATTTAACGCAGAATTTTAGCATATTATGACTCGAATAAACCTCGGCGCTATCCCATCAATACATTAAATAAACCTCTCGAGATACTCGTTATAGGCCTACTGTGGTTGTACTTCTACACTCGGCCCTCACCCATCGAACACACTATGTAGCTGCAACATTGTATACTAGCTATACATTGGTAACGTTGCACAGTAACCAAAAATCAACGTTACTGCAACGTAAATCTACGATGCAATTTGGTTGCTAGTTTGTACACATTGATACAACGTACGCTATTATGACGTTCTTAAAACGTAGCAGGAAACGTTGTAGTTTAACGTTGTGACAACACAAATCGACTACGTTGTGTCTTTGTGGTGAATTGGTAGCGTTTTGTACTAAGTAATAAGAATGTTGTAAAAACGCTAAATGATGCAACAACAATGTTACAACGTGGTTTTAACGTTTCTGTTTCGTTGCCGTGTGGTTGTATTCTAAGGTTGTGACAACATTGTTTGGTTTGCTGGAGTTTGCTTTCGTGAGACGACCACTAAGACGTTGTCGCAACGTTGTTTGGTTTGTTGGGCATCGATGATCGCATGCAGGCCTATATGCATGATCAAAATATGCATCAAACTTGTATATTTTGTTTGCCGGTATCATATGAACCAGCGTTTAGACGCCATTTTCCACCCGAGCGGGATTTACATGTCATAAGAATATCGGTATGCAAATTTACTTAGAGTGGGCATTTTGTTCGGAACCCAAAACAGATCAAAACAGTGAAATCTCTACATTTTGAATGTTTCATTGTAGGGATATTCGCTGAAACAGCGTAAATTGTGCGATCGTAGTAAGACAAATTACAGCTGTATAATCACACCGGAACTATGCTTAGAAATCGTTCTGCTGTAGATCGATCCAATTCCCTTTTCGCAGATACCAGTCAACCATATCAAACAATCAAACAACTTGTAAAGATACTAACAAGTTTAATCATTTTTAAATTCTATGTTGATCTACAAACGCATTTTCAAATTTGTATGCACCCGTGGCTTTTTTCAGAAACCCCTTCATCAGTTCCTGGTAAGACAGTAATGGTGCGGGTTTATCCCTAAGATGGTACTTGACGGTTAAAACATGGCAATCACGTAGCAAAGGTCTATTCTACGCCACGTACACCGATAAAGCATGCTGCTTACAACAATAAAATGTTCAATGGATGTCAATATGAAATTAAGTGATTTTCCATTTAAGAATATTTAAACTCCCCAGAACATTTAATAAGAATACATGGCTTTACAACTGTATGACAAAATTATCTTGTCCCGGCGTACGTATACCTTTTAAATGTGCCAGATGACGACTGCTCAATTTACCAGAATTTACGGCAAAACATAGTCCTGTTTTATAGAGAAGCAGTCTTTGCTGTAACTAACTCTAGGCCTGTGTATGTAAGTCTACAGCTTTCAATCTAACGATGAACTGCGTCTTGTGTGTAAGCCTAGCCTGTGTTGACATAGGGGCGCGTGACCTACAGCTCGCGTGCCTTAGAAACATGCGAGTTACGTCATTAGATTCTTTAATTTTAGTGCTTGATCTGCAAACCTGCAACCTGCAAACTGCCACGTGTACGCTTATGTAGAGTACGCTTTTATCAGTTGGCACAAAAATGCTTTATTTATTGTTTCGCCTCATGAAAAGAATTACTGATACAGCAGATATGGGAGATATTTCCCTTGACATTTGTTGAGCGCTGATCGGGTTTTAACACACACATTAAATTGACAGACCAACATGTTTTCCAACAGCGGAATCCCCTCATTCCTTTAAGGTCTTACTGAACCCCTTGGTCTTAAAATTAAGCAAACTTTTTCATAGCTTACATTAAATGTTCGGTACTCAAACTATATGATGGCGAAAAACAATTCGAAATTGTAATTACAAAGAGTTAAATTAGAGCCTATAATTTAGTTTTCCCTGGATCATATATCCAAGTCGCAAAACTGTAATTGCCTATTTCTGGCACTTTATTTTTAAGCAGACCCTATGACAGGCCAAGTGTTTCAATATTCTATATTTACTTTCTTTGTTTAAAATATAAATGTCTTTACCATTATTGGTAGTTTTCATTGAATATAATTTTATTTATATTCTATATTTAAAAGATACGCGCAATATTTTTTATATTTTTGTTATAAAAGTTTTTTTTTATTCAGGCCTTTGCAATGATTTGGATTAATATGCATGACTTTTTTTGTCTTCAAAACGAACCTAAATATATTTATTGTCAAAGTGCATTATTGGACATCTTACTGGTTCAACCATGTTTATATGTTACACGAAATTTCATTGTTCGTTTTACCTTCTGAATACGCGCCAAAAACGCAGCAGGGTTTGGCAGGAAAAGTCATTCAATGAAATCTCGCCTAATGAATGTCTGGTAAAAACGTTATATTTCCCAGGTTGCAATTTTACAGCATAAAATTTAAACATTTTCATGAAAAAATATAAACATGTTGAATGCAAATGCGGAATTTTAGAACATAAGTTACAAAAATTCAATAAGAATATAAATTTGTTGAAGGCAAATGCAGATTAAAACATATATTAAGTTTTTATCCAAACATATTAACTTTTACAAACAAATAGAATATATTTAATATTGAAACACTGCGCCTGCCATAAGACTCTACAACTTCCATGGCGTATTTTAGAAAACTAGTCGTGTTAGAACCTTCGAATTTGTATCACTTTAAAGAGCCCATTGCGATCTAGCATTGTTATGTGACTTAGTCAAGGGAGGACCCACTGGGGTCGTTCATATCCAAATTTACAAAAAAATCAGGCGCCGTTTATTAGTTGAAGGACTATTCTACTCGTCCAACTAATTTATTGACTCTTCTCGTTAATGCACTTCGACACTTAAAACATAAAAAATGCAGTAGATTTGATTTGGTTGACATTAACTCATTTGGCAATATTTTAAGAAATAATTATTGGATATTCACCACATTTGTTTATATTTAATCTTGAGTATTCAATATTTCCAAATATATACATATACGGTACTGGTTTATATTTGTCCGCATAGGAGACTACACCAATATCGCGGGCATTCTGGAAATCGACCAATGGGTCCAGCAAGACCTTAAGAAGAGTAGTACATGTAAACGTTTTAATCCTATAAGTTATATGAGCTCTATCATGCATGTTAATTGAAATGTTGAATCACAGAATTTTAAAGTAATATTATTTGACTCCACGTGTGCTAGAGGCCTGCTATAAAAGCTATACAGGGACGGACTAGCCATTTCCTTTGAAGAATAACTCGTTCTCTTCCACTATAAACAGATGTCAGAAGATGTCATCTGGTTTAAATTTCGATATCCACCACGGAAAAAAAGTATGGATAAAATAAGTGATAGTCGAAAGTCACTGAAAGATGAAAGTGTGGAGCTATCAATTAAACTTTTAGGCCCGCACAGGCTAAGAGATTGCTAAGTATTATTTCAACCTGATAAAGCCTGTACTGGTAAACAAAGTGACAACCTGGATCACAGATACGAGTTAGGTGAACGATTGGCTTTCTCGCAATTTCTCGCGTTACTTTTTATGTGTAGGCAGCCAGCCAAAGTGTTGTCGTCAATGTCACGTATGTTATACCCAGAATAAATGATAATAAAGCCAATGAAAGATTAAATCTGATAAAAGTCATTTGTGATGTTCTGGCGCTTTGAGTTGACGTCACTTCTGGATACACGTATAATGCCTACACATATTTATCTTACGATAACCCATATGAAAGGCATTATGAAGTTTGTTCACGTAATATGTAAACATTAAAATATTACATATTTCTAATTGAAGATTTTCGTGCAGGCTCCAGATTTTTTTTTATTGGAGCCACCGTCAGAGAAACTCCTCTTACGCAGTAGCTAGAAAATATGACAACCATCGACCATCAAGGTACATTATTGATGAAGGCGTTGTTTTTTCTTTGGTTGAAACATATATAAGTGAATTAGGAAGCCAAGGATTTAGCGTACCAGAGTACGGACAAATGACCTAAGTCTAGCTGTATTTTAAGATGTATAGGGTTAACACATACCTGTACACATTGCAAAGCAGTTGATCCTGGTAAATAAGCTAAGCAGACACCCTTAATGTTTTTTACAGTACCCGTACTTGATTAAATTCTCAGTCTACTCATTTTAAAATTACAAATATCCAACTTTGTACCGTCGTTGCCCTTACCTACATTGATGGTCATAGTAGGAAATAGGTTTCGTATCATTAACCAATCAACTACTTGTTTAAGAGGCATTTAGACATTGATGTACTAAAGGTAACACAAGGCTTTATGGACTATAACTTCTGAGTTATTATGGACGCAAAGTTTCAATGTCTATTCAGACATCGTTCTCGAACATATATGCTTGAGATCGATGTCTGAAAAGACATTGAAACTTTGCAGCCATAATCAACCAGAAGTTGCTATCCATAAACCCTTGCGTTATGTTTAATAGAGTCCTGCTTTTTTATTTACTTATGTACGCTAATTTATATATCCTCTATTATAAATAATTTGATTTTTTTTTGTTAAGGCTTTAATAGCAGTGATGAAAAGGATTTACATAAACATATATATATATATAGTCAGCATGATTTGATCATTATTCTACGGAGTTGTCACCATACCGTAATATCAATCGTATTCTCGCGAGAGTTTCTATACTTGACGAGAATAAGACAACTCTCCTAGGCTATGCCAGGCCATCGTGCATTAATTGCAGCCATTGTTTGGCACGACCTTTACCACAGCCCAGCAAATAAAAGAAGTGCATATCAAGATGGTCCGGGTGTATCTTAGAGACAATGTCTCGATATAGGAAGTAGCATGGATTTTATTTTAGAATGTCCCTAATATGCGAGCAAATCAGTAGTAATTTAAATTTGAACCCTGTTTATATAGCTTTCCGTTTACTGAAATTCCAAATATGTAGCCTAGTGCTGGATTTTAATACCCATAAATTTACCGTAGGGCCTCAAAATATAGAGGGCCTCCAATGAAGGCTTATATATTTTTTGACACTGTCAGGCCTGTCTTAGACATGTTTGGAGGTGCCTCGCAAGAGGAATGGACTAAGGCCTTTCTTCTGACAGTTTTTAATCCGTCTCTGGTGTAGTCCTCCGTGCATTTAAACGAGACA
>JAVFBW010078998.1:0-13360 GCA_034783835.1 Mopalia ciliata
GATTCGGTGCCTTACTCTGAGGGTCGTGGGTTCGATTCCCGGACGGGTTTCAACCTGCAAAATTTTCTGAACTAAAAATCTGTTCAAACTAAGAAAGTGTTATCCCAAGATAACGAAAATACTGTTAAACTTCACTTTCTAAAAGACACAAAAATTATTCATATATATTGTTGTTTTTTTTTTCTTGTTTTTTTTTTTGATCCGCTTACTTCATATACCCAAAGACTGGGGGCGAAAAGGTTCCCTGTGAAATTTGATCATTATGAATTATAAACCTGATCCAGGTAAAGAAATCATCCAAAGATTAGATAAGCAACATTAAAACCATCAATTGATCCCTGGTAAAATTTTTTAAAAAAATTAGTCTATTGAAAAATTTGTGGGTATTACAATTTTGTTATTTCGTAAATGAAAAAAGGTTTGATGGATATTCAATTCCAGTCAAGACCAGAAGTTTGGCCGAATTCTGCATGTCTCTAAAAGTCGCAGAAACCATTACATGAAGTGTGTAATGTAATGTCCAGTATGCTCATAGAAGGAAATGAAAATGTTACTGTAGGACATGACCTCAATTACAAGCCGGTATTATTAGAGGGAAAGTTTCATTTCAGTTGGACCAGTTTGTCATTGAAATTGAGTTTATACAAGATACGGGCTATACTATATGTCAAACACTCAGAGTTTAAAGTTTTGCTGCTGGTATGGGTGATATTGATTCCAACTTTGTCAGCAACATTTATCATAGATTTTCTGTCGAATGTGGGACTACTCCTAGACAGTTATTAGACCAGTCTGCTTATTACCGTCAATTATTGCCAGTCAACTCTAAATCAATATGCCACAGAACATGGTCACTGTAGATGATGGTAGTAATTTCAGTGATGACGCCCCTATACCCTTCAACAATCTGTCAATGCAGAAGGAAAACATTTTGTCTAACTCTGAAAATAATAATTGTGGCAGTATATGTGTAGCTATTAGTTATACAGTTGATTCAAAATAACAGTTTTCATAGCACACTCAGCTACTTGCTATATGTGTATTTATTAAAAAAAACCTCTGTGGAAAACAGGAAATTACACCGCTATAGGCACTTTAGTTTGGCTTCCAAAACTTCAAAGTCTCCTTCAAAATCCTCAGGGAAAGATACATCATAATAGCCACATCTTTGAAATCATTTCCTTTAGTATCCACCATCAAGTTGAAAAATCAGGGGTTTCATTTTAGCCTCCCAGATGATCAAAAATTACCACAAACTGGAAAGAAAACACTCAGAAAAATCAATATTATTATGAACACTGTAATAGTGTATCACAAACACTGCAGGAAAAACCTTTCTCAAGAAGTTAATAGTGATTCGTTATTTATACTTCTAACATTACCAAATTGGGTATCTGCCTTCCCTATTATGTCAGGATAGAAAATAATCATTTTACGACATAGTGTTGAGATAACTATTAAGTTATTCAGAATTGATGACATTATAATTTGATAAGTCCTTTTTGATTTGGTATTCTGAGAAAATTCCTTAGTTTGTCAGATTTTCCCATTGTTTAAATTACATATTGCTCTTACATAATGAATAATGGTGTAAAATACACCGAGTCCTAAGTCGAAACTTTCATTAACTGGGCTGAGGGTATTATGTTCCAAGTCTAATCCTGCTGTCTTTACTTAAAACTGGAGCAGTTTTAAAACCTGTCCTAATAATTCACTATCTATGCTTCTGTTTGTATGTTTATTTACTATTCAAGAACATCCTCATTATTTAAATGGAATATTCTCAATCACAATGTCTAGTCATTAGTCATAAATCTGATAAAAATGATTTCTCTGTCTTTTAGAAAGTGAATATTAACAGTATTCTTATTTTTTGGGATGATAACACTTTCTTAGTAAAAATAAATTCAAGTTCAGAAAATTTTGCATTTTGAAATAGAACTGACCGGGACAGGTGGCTGAGTGGTATAGATGGCTGGCATTTACTACTGGAGATTCGGTGCCTGACTCTGAAGGTCTTTGGTTCGATTCCCTGACGGGTTTCAGTCTGCAAAATGTTCTGAAGTACAATCTGTTCATTATGTTTGTGTTGCTGTTCACTCTTAGGAAGTTTATCCCCATCATATAAATGAAATACCCCTAAGCATGCCATTAAACACCAATCAAATAAACTAAGAAAGTCTTGTCCCAAATTAACGCAATACTAATAAAGTGTGATAATCTTCCATTACAATATACTTTTTTCATTTTTCAAATATTTAATTTCTTATTGTTTTATGTAAAAATGTTAAAAAAGAATTTAAAAAAAAAGTATTCATTAGGAAATGTACCTTCCTTTATGGAAGTGCTTGTTTAAGACATGCATTAGTGGTGTTTTTTTCTCTTTGAGTGATGTTCCATGAACGGTCATGGCTGTTGAGGTTTTGACCAGGTCAACACTCTGTGAATACACATTTAAATGAATACCCCTGATACTGCTTGAATATTGGCCTCAGCCTCCATCTGTTTAAAGCCAACTAGAATCAATAAAAGGAAATGGTGTCCTTAGAATTTCTCCTTAAGTCTTGGCAATCTATGAGGTGATCGTGGAAACAATCATGCTCCGCGATCATACCTTCTACTTCTGTAGAATACAAAACATTACTTAGCGACTCTTGAACAGAATTGCAGCTTATCAGAATGGTTTTCAAGATTCCCAAGCCTCGCTAAAAGAAGGTTCTGTAAATATCAGTAAATTCACTAATCTTACTGAGCTTAACATTTCAGATTTGTCGCAATGTATAAACTATTGAGAATTTTATATAACACTTCTCTGGATTTAGGATCAATGAACGATTAATACTCTTCATTGATTATGTCCTATCACTCGAAGATGCTTTAAGATTAGCTGTTTTCATGGAGAGTGGATGTTTTTGTCCACCTTTCGCCTATTTTCTTGCATGGAACATTTCTAAGGGACATCTGTTATGAAGATTACAGATTTTGTTCTTAACATACATTGATGATTTGCTGCACAGTGGAAACCAGAGTTACTTATCAATGTTTTGCATGGATTTTTTATGAGTTTTATAAAGGAACTTCATAATGAATAAAATGTTATCTATATATAAATTTAGGGGTTTTTTTTTCAATTAAACAAAGTAGAAAGAATATTCATACTAATTTAGGTACAGGAAAAAAATTATCCAAACTGGTGGAATTGGTCAATAATTCAAATTAGTAATGTTGTGGAGTACATATTACACAACTCAGTCTTAACAGCTTATTGGATGTTTTTTAATATCCCATTTAACAATATTGTTCATGTCTAGTATGCAGATGTGCAACATAAAACTTTTTCTGCAGATTTAAGCAAGTTTTTACCAAAATAATGGCAGGTAGTTGACACTTTTGGTGGTTGAGAGGGAAATTTCTGTTGCCCAGGAATTCTCTTAACAAAGGAGCAGCGAGCAGCTGATGCGTTGTTTTGTCTTTGTTTTTGCTGCTTGTGATTGTCTTGACTTTGTTACCAGTGGTATCGTGGGTGCTTTTTTTTCACTCATTAGAATGGCATTCCATCTTAGGAGTGAAATAACCTTAAGTCTCCGTTAAATGACTTTCAAACAAACATAAAAAGTTATGCTCAATCTTCTTCCGACAGGAACACAAAATCAAGTCTTATGCATAAGAAAATACTGAACATTAGCTCAGTGATGTAAAAAAAATAGTTAATTAAAAGACAAGATATGGTTGATATGGTTGACTATATGAGCTTCACCTTTTTTCATAGCATATTCTGATTGGTTTAAATCATGTTAATAATTGTATAAGCTTCCTTAAATTTTAAGATTGTATTCACTTTTAGAAAATCCCTGGCATGTGTGCTGAAAGCTCATATTACACATGATTACGTGGAGAAACTCAGGATTTTGTGTCTTATTCATTTAAAGACAGACTTGTTTGATAAACATAATTGAATGATTACATGGACACCCAATGTTGTATAAAAGATGTTTTTGTACCATCAATCATGGTCTATCTAGAAGTGGTATGTGGTACATTCAAAAAATTTGTGATTGCTTAGCTTTCAATATACAGTATTAGTTTATTAGGGAATTTTGTCATGTTGAAAAGAAGTTTCAGCAAAAACTCAACTCCACCTCACTATTTTAAGCAGTACGCTGATCCAACAATCTGTCATGGACATGTCACGCCTCTGTTCCCATGCAAAGTCAGACATGTGTGTTTTAAGAAATGATTGATTAAAACTACAAATGGTTTGTTTGAAAGCTTTGTGAAATGTTTAATGTATTGCCACAATGTGTACACATAATACAGTCTGATGCAGGAGTAATGAACAATTGCTAAGAGCCTAAAAATACTTCATTAAAAAAAAAATCTTTGTAGCAAAGAAAACTTTGTTTAATAAATATATTTGATTGGGCACATCAAATGCTTGTACAAAAAATGATTTCTATTCCATCAAATTCAAAGTCATTGTCTTTCTAGAAGTGGTATAAAATTGTTGTATAGGGGGAAAAAAGAGTTTGAGTCCTTATCCAGATAAATGTTAAGGCATTGATGTATAACAAATGTAGGAGTCAAGAACTGTTCCTTTGGGGGAAACGGGATTACCTGACATGTTTGAGGTGTTGTCAGAAGAAATGTAAAATCTTGATGCATTGATAGATAAGTATAGCTGTTTGCAGACTTTACGTTTGAATGATTGTTTATCAGCTTTATCGTCTGTAAATGTTGATTTCCAGAAATTGTTAGCAGACAAAATTGATTTCTACATTTCTCGAAGAGCAGACAAATAAAAAAATTAACACTGAATTGAATCATTGGTTTAGTGTAAGTTATTTAACAAACGAGTTCATCAAATTGTGAGTGCTCGTCAAATTTGTGCTCCAGTAGTATGTACACTACCAAAAAGAGTTGATAGTTATTGAGATTATATCTATAAAATAACAACACAAAAAAATGGAATCGCCTCCTAAACATCTGAACAATACATGGCTGTTTGGGGATATTTAAAATATGTCACATATAAATAAACTATTCATGACACTTCTAATGTTAACCAATGATAAATGAAAAACTGTTCTTACAGTTAGATTATTATTAAACATTAACATCCAAGTAATCAAAGCTGTCCAATAAGCAAAATGGTTTATTTCAAAAGTCGATCATATAAGATCACATTTTATATGAATAACTGATCTTGCTTTTTAACAGAATAACTTTATCAATGTTTTTTTTTTAAACAGAAAAAGGAATCGAAGTGTAGTACAAAAGCAAATTATATTATTCAATATAGTTAAAGATTTTTCAAAATGTTTCCTTAAAATTGGCAGCTTATTATTTCAGAAGTGAATAACAGTCGTGAATTGTAGTTTGTGACAGTAGCATTTTGGAGCTAATTTTCTTTGTTTTAATCAAATGAACTCTTAAAAAATATCTTGTTCAGATTTTTTGGAATTCCCTATATTTTGTTTTTTTATTTAAGAAAATATTCAATGATTTATTTATAACCACATTTAAAAAAAATGTTGAAAAAGAGAAACCAATCAAACGGATTAAAATTCAATACACCAATTAAAGTAATTGTAAAATTATTATTTTTTTTTTTATACTTTTTTAACACAGAAAGATTTTCCAAAACGAACTGAAAATATCTGCTCATAAGAGAAGATAAGAAATGTAAGGTGTCATTAAAAGGTCAATGTTTTTACCTTATACAAATCTCATCAGAAAGATTTATTGATTATGCAATTCATCATGCTGGACAAAATCAATCCTCTAAAAATATTCCTTGACAGGTTTTTATGTGTTTTAGAAAGGTCAGATTATCACAAGTTTCAAAAACAAATAGCTCATATTAGATTTTCTTTCTATTTAATGGAAGTCATTTGAAGGTTGTGTCAGTTTTGTCATTTTCTTATATCTTCAGCAATACATATTTAATAATTTAGATGTAATTTCTACTGGACCTTAGGTTTGAGACAGTACATGTTTGTCAGTTCTTAAACTGAATAGTTGATCTTCTTCATACTGTCTTGTACCAGACTTGGTCTTCCTGCTACCAACAAACAACTCCTCTTTTCCTTACAAACAAACAAACAAACATGTATGACAACTATCGTTTTGACATCCCCACTGACAAATCCTCTATTGATAATTGTCTTCTTTTTCCTGCCTCAAGATGACAATGTTTTTGTTCATCGTCTTTTTCCTGTCACATTCAATAATTCCATTGTCTTCTTTTTCCTGCCACCTGATGACAATGTTTTTGCCATCCCCACTGACAAATCCTCTATTGATAATTGTCTTCTTTTTCCTGCCACATGATGACCATGTTTTTGTTCATTGTCTTTTACCTGTTACATTCAATAATTCCTTTCTTTTCTCTGTCACAACACAGCAACTTTCCTTTTCTCCCCGACACAAGTTGACAATTCTCCTTAATTGAGAACTTCCTTATATTCTAATCATGAGAAGAACTGTGTTGTTTTTCTTTAAAAAAACCTCCTTCCCTCTACCCTTCAAATCCTGCCACATCTCACTCCTTTTCAGTCTGTTGCCCAATTCCTATAAGGTCTTGCTGAACCCCTTGAACTCAAATTGGAGAAAAGCAGTTGGTCTCTTAGTTTATTATACATTCACAGTTCATAGTTGTGGTGAAAAAAATGAATTCAATTCCTATTAAAAACTTAAATTTGTGCCATTAATTTAACTATTGGGGGGCTTTTTCACAAGTGACAAGGTGGGGATTGAATTGAGTGTCTCGTAAGCCTAGGACCTCCATTGTATTTTGGTCATATGTTGATTTGAAGATCCACTGACTTATATAGTAAGCACATACTCTACCCATATTGACATGCTCACCAGACACCTACAAGTTTGTCGATCAAATGTTAATTGAATCGAACTGCCAATCTTATATTCACTACTTCAGACACATCAGATTTTGGTGAATTCTACAAAGATGCTTGCTCAAACTATTCATCGCAGAAACTTCAAATTGTTTGTATTGTAGGGAAGACAATTTATCTATATATTTTTTTTACATGTAAAAGATTTGAATTATGATGTCCTGCAAAGAGATATAAAAAAATATATCTTGATTACAGACAAATTGAATTCTGACAAAAATATTGTTTTTCAGATTTTTTCAAACTTGATTTTAAAATAGTTTTATTATAACTTGTACTATGTTATTAAATAGTTAATATCATTTGTTCTTTCTTGTATCATTTCAGCTTTTAACTGTGACCAAGTTTTCAAAAGCAATATGACGAAAAATGGGACGTTTACAAGCCCAGACTTCCCTAACCCTTACCCAAAAGGTATCAGCTGTCGATACACATTTATTGGCACTAACCTGGAAAGGGTACAGATCAAGTTTACTACACTGGATTTATTTTATCCTGGGGGTAACCCTAATGACCCACATGAGTAAGTTCATCTGCTGTTGTCTTCTTCACTTTCATGGGCAGGGTCGCTCAAAACAAGGTTTCCGTTCCTAAAATCACAAAAAGTTGACACCATTTAACAGCTGCTTTGAACAATCGGCCCTGGAACATTCACTCATTTTCAGTAACCTATTTCCATGATTCCTCAATGTAACCCCCAAAAAAGATTTCAGATGTTAATTGTAAGTTAATTAATCTCCCAAATTGGTCCTGTTGCATGATTGATTGGTTGATTGGTGTTTTACGCTGAGTTTAAGTGTATTTCACATATACGACAGCAGTGTATCCAATAATAGTTGATACTAGCACAAACAAGATGTGAAGAGATTCTATAATATTGGGGAGTTATTTTTCCTCCAGTGCTAAGTAAAGAGAGTATTGCTACTCTTCAAACAAACTGCCCTTAGCCAGAGGGCCATCCAGTTTGAAGTAGGTGTAAAGTATATTCATTCTCAATTTTCTAAGCAATGAGCAAACATTAATTTTCCAACATATTAGATCATAAAATTGAAATACATACAGGCATGGTGTTAAACACCAATACATCAAATTTCCCAGTTGACACATATACCAGTGTATCTGTCACCGAATCCACACATTATTGTCTGATTTATTCTTGATGTTTAACACAACTGGGGCAAGGGTGTCTCACTAAACAAATGGTAATGTTCTTGAAGGTATTACATATCTGGGGAAACAACAAGGTCATTACAATTCTCACAAGAAGTGGAGGCTTATTGGATATTTTAATCCATAAGAAAAAGTCTTCCCTGTCTTGCACGAAAATGATTGTGGTATCATTTAAGCAGGAGCAATTCTTGTGGTGGCAAGGACAAGTGTAAAGACGTTTGTACATGGGAACTGCTGCAAGTGACTGCAGCTCACTACAAACAGTCACTACTGTCCTGTTAAAAACAATTATATTCAGTATGGCATAAATCAAGAAATAAAACAAAATTTCAGGTACACACATTTACCCTGATATCTGTTTGCTGACTTCAGCACTGGAGGACCATTAATTTTCCAGCAGAGCATTTCTTTTCATGGTAATGTTTGTGTGACAATACATGTTAGAGCACACCTATGTCATATAAGTGAAATACCTTTGAGCATGGCATGAACTAGCTAAATCTATAATTTAAACTGTAACCAAGCTAGTATATCAGTTTTTTCATTATTTTGGGATAGCACTTTCTTAGTTTGAACAGATTCAAGTTCAGAAACATTTTAAGGTTGAAACCCGTCTGGGAATCGAACCCACAAGTGCCACGACCCTCAGAGTTAAGACCCGAATCGCCAGCCAGTATATCAACAAGAAATCATAAGTGCTTATTTTGTTACAGCCACTGAAACTAAGGTTTTGAAAAATCTGCTCACAAACTCGCAGAGACACAGTAGTTTTAATTAAGTGAGCATGATGATGGTTAAAATGTTAGGCTTTCAATGCCTTGCCTCTGAAACAAAAATCAACACAGCTGTCTGCAGATTTTGTTCATAAAGCATTTGAAGCATTAATTTATTACCCCTCCATGCTTTTCGGTGGGGTATTCATTTATTTCTTTAGTTTTTTTGTCTTGCCTGTCTTGCAATTTTAATTCAATTTATCTAGCACTCAGGCTAGGGGCAGTTTGTTTGAAGAATAGCAAGCAGTCTTTTCTTGGTGCTAGTAACTATCCAACATCAAAATACTTCACAAGTTATGGTTTTGCTTGTGTCAATAATTGTTGGAATATAAGTGAAATAGTGGAAATTCTGAAGAATTATTTACGACATATAATTTGTATTGTTATTTTGTTAATTCTGGAGACTATAGCATCAGGATTGTGGGAGGTTTCTGTTCCCTGTTTGACTCAGCTAAGGGCAGTGTCTTACACTAATAGCTCCATACACTCCATGATTTGTGTCCTAGGCTCATATCCCCAGCATATAAAAAGGGGGCTTTTTTTATCAATTGGCCGGACATTTTTATATCAGGGAAATTACCTTATGTATCCTTTAAAACTAGATAAATAATCAAGAAATACAAAGCGTATGTTATGATTTGATGAAATGTATAGATTATACACAACTTGATGTGGGAAATCAAGCATCAGATATAATAACTCTAGTTCTTGATTTTGTAATATGGTTGTACTGCTGGAATGGCTTTATTGGCTATATGTGAACATTTTTGACAGCAGTCTACATTATATTCAATTCATTTATTTAACCATATTAAACATAAAACAAGTACAAAATCATTATATGGCAATATAGAAAGTATATTTTTTGGTAATCTGAACTTGTCTTGTTTAAGTTTAATTTAAATCAGCATTAATGACATATTTTTGTTTGTTGTCACATTTATTTGTTATCACTCATTGATTAACCTACATATTATTTGCTTTACAGTTGTGAAGGGTCAGACTCGGTTAATGTGTATGTAACAACACAAGGTCAAATGAGTGACCTTGGAAAACATTGTGGAAAGCGCATCCCAAAAATGGTGATGTCCCACGAACCAAAACTGTCCGTTGTGTTTACGAGTGTACAGTCTTCACATACTGTGTCAGGATTCAAAGCCTCCTTTCAATTTTTAACAAGTAAGATTAATCTCTGTCTTTTCATAGAAGAGTGCCTTTTCATAGAAGTGTGCACAAAAATATCTAACAATTAGTCCTCGCAATAAACAAAAGACATATAAACATACATGTATCAATCTGTGCCCTGGGGTGCCTTGCTCTCTCTCAGTTCATTGGCACAAAAAGTTTTGTGAAAATAGGAATGGATTTAAAGACAACAAAAATATGGTAAAAGTTTTAAATCTCCTGTGATGAATCTGATATTTGCAAGCTTTAAAATAAAGTGATCTGTGAAAGTTCATGCATTTCATTAATTAAATTGTATCGATAATCAGAAAGTGACCAATAAGAGCCTGAGGAAAGCTGTATCCCACACATAGAAATATAAAACAAATATCTCATGTTTGGCTGTATTACGTTGAAATTTACTCATTTATAGGATATCCTATTAGAAAAAAATAATAATTAAGTAACTTTGTATTCAACAAATATATAACCATGAGGTATAATCAAGGTAAACATGTAATCTGTAAATAAATTTGTTCAGGCTTGTCCAGATGGGTACGTAGGATTCTGGTCCTAATGTTTGAAAACAAATAACAATACAATAAAATTTGAAATTTGTGAAATCGCTCAAATAATTATTTGATGTGTCATTGTGAACTTTGACTTAACTGGGTTATTTGTCTTTTTGTTTGCAGATTTTGGAATCACAACAGGTCGACAAGACAAGAGATATGGTAGGTCTATTATGTTAAGTCTTTATTTACAGATTTGGGTACGTTGTTAGTCTTATCAACAATCACAAGGCAACTCTCAAATGCCGTTTCTACAAATTTAAGATCCAAGTGTAAAACAAGAGTGGAACTTATAAATGTAAGTATGGATGAATGTATTCGCACAAATGAAGTGCATATTCTTGTTGAATTTTGACTTAAGGATTCGAAACTTGAATATGTTTGCCATCAAATGTGTAAATCTTGTCTTGGTTGAGTATGGCTGGTTTGACTGCAGTAAAGCTGTTTGGAGTTACTGCCCTTGAAATCATATATAGTTGGCCTTTTGATATAATATCCTTGGAATTTTACTGCTCTTGGATAAGTAAAATTTCTCTGTCATTTGTTAAAAAGAAAGAGAAAAATGATGTTTATGTTTTTGAACTTTTGAACTATTCTTCCCCACTAGATCCAGATTTGCTTCAGCACAGAGAAGAACCGAAGCAGCACATTTTCTTTTTACAACATACTTTAAACTAAAAAAGTTATGTTATTGTATAAAATAGTGTTGATGGTCAGGAAGGATCCTCTTCTTCTAAATAATATGTAAATGTTGTTGATCCCCTTTCTATTTCCAGAGTGTGGTTTTAATTATTACAGTGCTGTAAGCCGAGAAGGGATGTTTACCTCCCCAAATTATCCTGGTTTCTACCCTCGTAACACCACATGTCATTATCGCTTCTACGGAAAGAAAGACGAAGAAGTAATCATAACATTTGAAGAGTTTGATGTAGATGGTATACCACCTAGGTAAGATGTCCAACATGTCCATGTTTTCTCTCTCTCTTCTTTTCCAAATGAATGCTATAGAACTTTCATGAACAAGATTTGAAATGGTCCAATTTTTTTTGGGTAAAATGGGAATTTGAAGGATTCACAGAGAAGTGGTATTATTTTGTATAACATTTTTTTTTTTTTTTTATGAAACTCTTTCCTATTTTCAGATGTCAATCTGACACAGACAGTGACTTTCTGGAGTTTTCTAATTTCAACACACTCACAGTAGACAGAAAAATGAGAAGATACTGTGGTAGCTCTGTTGATAGATTACCCAAAAAAGAGATTAGTTCAGACGGAGAATTCTTCCGCGTAACTTTCCAATCAAATGAAGTTTTTGATGGAACAGGATTTAAAGCTAGATATAGATTTCACACATCAAGAGGTAAGTTCTGTTTTTTTTAATATTCTTGATGAAATTGGTCGTACGTTGATATATCCTGCATCTGAACAAATCTGAACTACACACCAGATCTTAGAAAAAAATTAAGGTCTGTTATTTAACTTAGCAAAATCAGTCACAATCGATTGTATTTGTGCCTTTTGCTTTAACTGTTTTTATTTCTTAAACAAAACTGAATCCATCTGTCCCGATGGCTCCAATCAATACACTGAACTGATTATTTTAAAAGGCCTTAACAGGCTCAACGGACTGAACTATTTTCTTCCATTGAAATATGTGTAACTTGATTAGCTTAAGAATTTAACATTTCTTTTTTCTATTTTATCATTGCAGAGAAAATGCATACCAGTCCTCCAACGTCAAATCCTTCAAAAATCTCTGGATCCCAAACATTACTACCTATAAACTTTATATTAGTGTCACTGTGGACAATCCTTTTCAGCAATTTGTGATGATTCCAACAGTTTTGCTGGTGATGTCATCAGTTGTTGTTGATCATGTGATAAGTGATGTCACCCTGGTTATATAACCTGGACCATTACATTGAATCAATCTTCATCTCCATCCAATCACCTCATCCAGTCAAACTTTTATCACACTCATTCATTGGTTGTTTTTTTTAAATTGAAACAGCCAATGAGCATGTTCAATTCTTCACGATCATGGTGCTGCCTATGAATGACCAGTTCAAAGTCAATTTCACACAAGCCGTAATGTGGAACGTGATGTACCATAATGAAGCAATATTTAGGAAAGTGAAGAAAGTCTTCAGAAAGAACTTCTTTGCAGCCCTGTTATAGTTAGAGTGCAGTTTCCCATGTTAAGGAAACAAAACATTGCTGTAAAGGTTATCAATTGTTGACAATGGTACTTCTAAGGCATTATAAACCAATAGAAGTTGGTGAAAAGATAATTAATTCATCATGCCTTGCCAAGTCTACTTTGCCAATAAATAAATAGAACATAATGTTGTCATTTTTAAAATTTTCACAGTATAAAATGTATGTATGTCATGTCAAGTGATGTACTTTCTAGGACAAAGAAAATTAGGGCCTAATTACATTTATTCCAGGTGTGAAATAGTAAATTTGATTTTTTTCATCTTTATTTAAATTGACAAGCATCTTGAATTGTATGACATTTCTAAAAATCAATATATTAACATTCATTAAATTCATGAAAAAAAAGAGAAACTAACACTATTACATGTGACAAGTTTACATTTGTGATGAATAATCTAAATATTATTTCATTCTGATTTGGACCCTATAGCTATAATAAAGTCATTGATGCTGTTTGAGTTTTCTTTTAATGAGGGGATTGTGTGTGAGAAGAGGGGAGGGGGGGGGGGGGGCAAGTTTTGAGCTTAGTAAACACCACTTTTTCCTT
>JAVFBW010079107.1:0-17077 GCA_034783835.1 Mopalia ciliata
CCTAACAAAACATCTTCAAATAGACATGATTAAAACAAAGAAAATGTTGACGATGTAAAGTTCCATGAAGGTGTTTTATTTTTTTATGTTGAACTGAAAAAAAGTTACATAAAAAAATAACGATTTGCAAAGTTTCTTGCAGGTGTGCACTGACCTTTGGATATTGTATTCTCACTAATTAGATTTATCGATAATCGTGTTGCCAATGGCGTTTATTGGTACTGGGGTGCTATGGATAAAGCGATCTCTTTACTTGCAATAATAAGTCAGATACAACACTGAGATATACTGCAGAATGCAGCATATAACACTTTATGATCAATCAGACTTTTCTGATGATGAGTTGGTCATATATACAGGTGGTTGGGTAAATTGTATTCAGCCCAGACCTAGGAGAATCCCCAGTTAAGCATTACCAAGTGTTGGTTAGCAGCTCTATGATTGGTCCATACTTCAACACTATGTCTGATTTTGTCAGATCTTCATCAACAATGAAATAACTAAATTTGATTTGATTTCAAATTAACTGAAATTTTATTATGACAACCACTGAGGAGTTTAACATAGTAAAGTAAAGTAACAACTCTGAAGAAAATACTGAATAATAAGAAATGAATTCATTATCTTTCTTCGGAGTTGTTACTGTATTTAACTGAAATTTGTTTCCTTCAATTTTTTAAAATCCTATTTAATATAGCCTTTGTTTAATTTCAGGGGCTTCTGTTATTTTAATTCCATAGCCATTGCGGCCAAGCAGCTAAGAGTACAACTTAAAGTTGAGAAAGTTTTAATAGTTGACTGGGTGAGTATATCATTGACAGTTTATCGTCATAGCTACCATGAAGTCAATTTTAAGTTTTTCACTTGCCTTTAGAAACACCACAAGCGGGTTTTTGATGAAACACTGCATGTACAATAATACAAATAAGTCATTATCAGCCTCAGCCCGCATGAAGCCTGTTATGTTTTTGCTGAAATTCAGAGAGCTAGACAACAGAAATCATCATTTACTGTTTCCACACGTAATTTTCTGTA
Source organism: Mopalia ciliata (assembly GCA_034783835.1). Lineage (NCBI taxonomy): Eukaryota > Metazoa > Mollusca > Polyplacophora > Chitonida > Mopaliidae > Mopalia > Mopalia ciliata. The sequence goes on from JAVFBW010079107.1 coordinate 1,036, forward strand.
GATTTATATTGGGTTACCTGTTACATAATTCTTTATGCCAACTGGAGTTCCCTATCTCATGTATACATGTACAAGTATGTTAAACCCGACTAAACAAAGTGTTGTCGGCTTGAAAAAGAAGTTTTAATTTCGGTACAAGAAACACATGTCCTAATGATATTTATCAGCAGATGATGTTTGATCAGTATTGTCGTTGGTCCTTTTCAGTTTTTTATTTTCTCTTTTTGATACATAACTCAGCAGTGCTGCTGCTTGAGAACTAAGATCTAATACATAAAGATTGTTAAATAATATTTACGCCTCAGTGGTTTGTGAAATACCTGTGAAAGTTGGGTAAAACCCTGAATGTAGGGCAGGAAATTACTCGTAATGTCCACTGTGGAGGAGCAGAGGGTTGTTAGGGAACCTCCTGATGACCTGATGCTGGCAGAGCTTAGGGCCAATATGAATCTAATCTGTATGGGATGCCTTTGTAATGCCTATCGCGATTGTCCTGTTTTTGTCTGGGCTTGTCCTTCTTTGTTTCCTTCACCCATTTGGCTAGCCCGCTGTCATATGAAGAAAATAACCTTTAAGTGTCGTTAAACCCCAGTCAAACAAAGAAAATTATTGGAAGTTACCCTCCTTCCTTAAACAGTTTTATGAGGTGTCCGATATATTCATTATAAGATAGGAATATTATTAGCACCTGTACTTAAATATCTATACTCAGAGATTGCAGTCAATAACCAAACTTGTAAGCAATATCTACAGACGTATATTGTTGTTCAGTTTTATATTCAGAATTGTTATTTAGGTTGGGTTTATATGTATTTAGCACACTGAAGTCAGTCTTGCATGTGTAGACCAAACTTACAAACAGTATGTACATACCTATATTGTTAAGTTTTAAATTCAAAATTGTTAATATAGTAGCATTAAGACATATTTAGTACAGTAAAGTCAGTCTTGCATGTGAAGACCATCTGGGCCAAGAAACAGATGACAAAAAATGATAATTTCACCATTACACCCTTTAGCTGTGATTGATTGATTGGTGTTTAAGGCTGTGCTTAAAATGGAAGACCTGTTAAGTTATTGGCCTGTTTCGGTCATGTTTGGTAATGAATACAGGTGTGTTAACCAATGACCTACATGTATATAGGTAGACTGTCAAAGGTTTAAACAGTCGACTGTACAGGTCTTGTGATGTAGGCACTTTTTTTTTAAAAGAAAGTTAATATTTGTGGAGGTCTTTTGCTTAATGATAAAAGTACCTAGACATGGCAGTGTGGATAATTTTGACTGTAGTTTGTGCATTAACCATTGTTTAAGATCCAAGTATAAAATTAATGTAGCTCATTTAGAAATTTGGAGAACATATTTGAACACAAGAAATGATGCCCGTTTTACCTGTATGCATTATATTGCAGCAGGGAGTATCGCTTAAATTAAAAAACAAAAATAACATTTCCTTTGATGTAAATATGTTTTAAGACATGTTTCATCAGATGAAAATAAGTTTTTATTAATGGTTGTGGACATTTTAGGGCTTTTAACCTTTAAATATTATATACTTAAATTGTATATCGAATTGTATAACTCATTTCCTGAAATTCCCTATGCCTTCACTGCTGTATTTTAAAAAAAACAAATTATTGTTTCTGTTTGGTCTTCATTAAGATTTAGTCTCACAGTTGGTAAACTGTACACAAAGCCAATGTCAATAAAATATACATTGAATACATATATAGTTAAGAAAATCATGGAAGCCTTGGAGCAGACAATTTAATTTTCCATCCCCACAGATTTAGCAAGAATTTCAAACCAGTTTTGTAATATCCTGGCAAATGTTTTACTTCTTGACCACTCAGGGCCCCCAGCCATTGGTTAATGTTGAGTGTGTGCACTTACTTATTCTACTCCAATTTACTGTACATGGGTTCAAGTCCATCTGTTGACCATCAGGTATATGTGTAGGCCACACATCGTGGGGGTGGTTTTGACAAGGCTTCCTCCCAACTCTCCTTTGTAATTAGGCAAGGAAGTTTGTGAAGGGGACAATCGGTCATCATATAAGTGAAATACCCTTGAGTACGAAGTTGAAGCCCCAATCACACAAACAAAAAAAACTTTACCACTTCTAAAATCTTAAAAATAACCTTAGAAATTTGGTTAAATTTGTTTTTCTCATAATAATCTTGACACAAAAATTATGAAAAAAATGATAGATACATGTATATGTTAATTCTCAAATCTTTATATTATAATATTTTCTGCAAAATCTCAGTACTGTTGAATAAATTTCTCCTTTAATCTCAAAGAGTGTCCTTGATTCAACCAATCTGTCTTTTACACATTGTTCATGTAAGTTAAATAACTTAGGCACAAAAACCACTTAAAGGGAGTATTTTACAAGTATTTTAAAAATTGTGACCATGCATTAAAGTGCAAAGATCCTGTATTTGGTGCTTAAATGTTTAAATATATTAGTTCATGCAGCAATCATGTGATTCTTCTGTTGGTGACCTTGACCTTAATAATCCAAGAGTTTCCATTGGTTGATGTAAGTCGTCTGCTCCATGGTAATGGGAATCCAGTCTTCATTCACCAAATATTATGGATTCTGAAAAGGGTACAGTTCCATTCAGGAATTTAGTCAAGGTTTCTTTTAGACTATTCATTTTCTTTAATATACTATTTTATTGCACTTTGATGTTCAATGTAGTTATATTTCTGATCATTGAACCCATATATTTGAAAATCCAACATTTTCTGAGAAAAAAGACTAAAATACAAAAAAAAACTTTTTATCTTTTATCTTAATTAAAAAAAAAATTTAAACCAACATACACAGTCTTTGAGGTCTGTAAGTATCGATCGGGAAGCGAGCTGAGGAAAGGATGGTGTGGGTAGAAATTAGGTCATCCGGGAGCTGTGTGGTTAGGTCATAAGAGTCAGGCTATTCTACCAGTCTACTTGTTTATCTAACCTAAATGAGGCCAGCGTGAGCTCTATTTCTGTCTGTACCACCACTGACTGACTGGCAAGGATAAACAAGCTCTCAGTTCTGGCAAAATGTCAAGAAACAAAGATAGAATGCTTGGATACTTTTATTTTCCAGGAATTCCTGGTCTGTTTTTATCAGTGGTAGTGCAAATAGATCTGTGTATTGCAGGGTAATGGCCCCCTGTGAAGACTCCCTGATAAACTCATCCCCCTGTTACTAAAACAGTCCACTGAGCGATCTAAAGGGAGATAACCAATTCCACCTGTCTACCTAAATAGTTTTACCTATCACACACACTTCACACCCAATTGATATCAGTGATAAACAGGAATGTCTATTAGAAGCTATTTACTGACATGTTATTTGGCATGTCGTTACATTTATCATTTAGTGGATATTTGGGAGAGAGTTTCCTGTTGCCCTGGTGCTCATGGAGCTAAGGGGCAACACAAACCTTATCTATTTGTAAAATTTTCGCATTGCAGACAAAGATTGTCTTGCTTGTTAACTTCCAGTGGAGATTAAGGGGATTTTACAAAACAATTGCCACGGCCCAGCTCTCCTATAATGATTGATTGATTGGGGTTTAGAAAAGTACTTACGGTTATTTCACTCACACGATGGTGTGTGAGCCCAATGTGAAACCAGCTATGATAAAAGTGAAGGTCTTGACTACATGTAGGTGTTAATCAAGCAACCAATCATTTGTAATTTCTTAAACCCCCAATTAAACAAACAATCGTTCATAAAATCTTATGAACAACCAATCAGTTGTAATTTCTATAACCCCCAATTAAACATACAATCGTTCATAAAATCTTATGAACAACTAATCATTTGTAATTTCTATAACCCCCAATAAAACAAACAATCGTTCATAAAATCTTATGAATTCGTAATAATATGTAGAATAATTGTCAGCTATTCCTTTTACCCATTCTTGATAAGGCCAGTTTATTCCAAGCATATGGATGTTGTCTTTACTTAGCACTGCAGGAACATTGATTGATTCTTTATTCACTGAATATTTCACAAATATAACAAATTCCAAAAAATTATTTAACGGGAATAAAACACCAAAGGTCTTATTATATGAGCGAGTCACATGTTGTGGCTCCGGCAATCGCATGGGTGGTTTTTGCGAGGTTCCCCCCCATTTTCCGAGTGCAGTGAGAAATGGACAGTCTGTCATCATATAAGTGAAATACTCTTGAGTACAACGTTAAACCCCAGTCAATCTAACAAACCAAAGGGCTTCTATTCCAAAAAATGGAATAAATATATTAATATGTAGCATAGAATAAAGATTACCAATTAGTAATACATTTTAACAAAGACCATATATACACTACAGAACATTCCACAGACCACATAATAAAAACATATATAAGAGCATTATTAACTTATTGATACTTTACCAATTCTAAAATAAACAACAAATATATTGATGATAAAAACACCCCCAAAAAATTAGTAAAAACTTAATTATGCAAGACGGAATTTTCCTATAGGGTTGAGGGTGGTTTCTTTCGACCATCGGGCTGACATGCCTGCATTTGAGAGAAATAACCTATAGTACAGCGCTAAACCCAAACAAGGAAAGAAAACAAAACTTTTTCCTGTTATTTAACAAACAACTAAAACAATGTTTTGTTTAGATTAAGCCTTAATTAAAATTTGCATTTTTTGTTTTCAGGATGTTCACCATGGTAACGCCACACAGCAAATGTTTTTTGATGATCCGAACGTACTTTACATCTCAATACATCGCCATGACAGCGGTAACTTTTTCCCCGGTACCGGCGCACTGGAGGAGTGTGGAGAATCTGACGGACGAGGGTTTAACGTTAATATACCGTTTGGAGGGAATCTCAATCCACCAATGGGAGATGGAGATTATCTCGCTGCATTTAGGTGAGGGGAGAGTACTCTTAAACAATTTTGTGGTACAAAATTTAATAAATGGTTATGTTGGCTATCAATCAATGATGGGTTCACATGACCAATCGATTTCAATCAATAAATATTGACCTTTTTTGTGATTTTCACATGTCATGATTCTTCAATCCATAAATATTTCAACTTTTTAAAGATTTTACATGTCTTGATGGGTTGTTTGGGTCCATTAATATTGATGGTTAGTGTGAATTTTACGTCCCGTCGCTTTAATCCGTAAATATTGTGAATTTATTTGTGAATTTTTAATGCCTGATCTATTTGTTGATCCATATATATTACCATTTTTGTGATATTTTTTCTTGATATCACTCTTCAATCCTTAAATATTAATGATTGTTATGCATTTTACATTCTTGATTCTTCATTTAAATCTACTTATATTTACAATTTTGTGAATTTGACAGAACTGTTGTGATGCCAATTGCTAGAGAATTTAACCCAGATATTGTGTTAGTATCGGCTGGTTTTGATGCTGCTGTCGGACATGATGCTCCACTAGGAGGATACCTGGTCACACCTGCCTGTAAGTTTAGAAACTATAACTCAATTCACACTCATGGAGTTGTTACAAACAGGAAACATTTTGGTTAACTAGTAGTCTAAACTCACTATGGAAACATAATGTTTCAAGATTATTGTATTGAGAGGGATAAGATCTTGATCCTAAGAAACAAACAACACTCTCAGTTAGCTTCCCAGTTTCAAATAATTATGAAAGATTAGATTTGTGAGATTGTACAAATTATTACTAAGAGAAGCTTGGTGTGTCCATTTGAGAATCTGTGAGAACGGGGTAGCATGTTCCTGGTATACACATATAGTGGGGTTGGGTGCTCGTCACTGTTGTTTTACTACTGATTGATACAAGAGCATAGTGAAGAAAGGACAATCAGCCATACTTTAAGTGAAAAATCTTTGGGTATGACATTCAATCTTAAGCAAACCAACCATCCAATCAACAGGGATTATACTCTCTCCCTCCAATCCAGCCACCTTATCCTAACTTTTAGGTACTGAGCGCCTCTACCACTCTTGAACACTTTTCTGTTGTGGCTTTCACTTTTCGGAAAAATAATGTAGGAAAGTGCTCATTTTCTAAATGAGGCAATTTCTAATTCTCAGGTTTTGGTCACATGACTCGCGAGTTAATGTCGTTGGCTGGTGGGAAGATTGTGCTGGCTCTAGAAGGAGGCTACGATCTAAGGTCAATTTGTGATGCTACAGAACTCTGTACAATGGCTCTTCTTGGCGAGGATGTAAGTTTATATTTTTTTAAAAACTTTTTGCCATTTTTAATCCCATGTTGTCTTGCTATTTCTATATTAACCCAGATAATTGTTGCAGTATACAGCAGTCATATCAGTAGAATTTCCTTGATCACTAAGTTAAACACCATCAATAAATCAATGAATTGCCACGGTTTAAACAGGGATTGCTACGAGTCATTTGTAGGGACCCCTCAAAATCAAAAAGAAGTCAATTATATTTGATAAAAATTAAATATTTCTCTTTTTTTGTGAGAAAGTATTTCAGAAGAATGGAAATTGTCCATTTCCTTTTAACTTCTTTATTAGAACATTCTGTTTTGTGTCCTGCATTTAACGATAAAAAATCCTTAAGCTGCAACCATGAAACTCGGCATTTATATTAATGACATGATGATCAAGTAAATGGTATCTTATATTTATTTAATTCGGCTTACTTTCTTAAATTGTTAATCTGTTAAAGCAGAAAGTGTTATTTTCATAGTTTATTTGAGGACAATTTCTATAAAGAGGGAACTAGACAAAAGAATAAAAAAAATTGAGATATTCTTAGCAGGTGTTTTGTTATGCTACTACCCCAGTTTCTAAATGTCGCAGAAATAAATTGATATATCGTGATTTTAATTTTACAGTTACCTCCAATCAAGCAGGAAGAGTTATGTCGTCCTCCGTGTAAGCCTGCACTAGAGACCCTCACTGAGGTTATGAGAGTACAGGGTGAGTAGGTTTCAAAAAGGGAACATATTAATTAGTCACTGCTTAAAATTTTCTTAATTATTTTTTACGTTATTTATTTTTTACTTTATTTATTTTTTACTTTATTTATTTAAATAGCACTTGATTCAGTTTGCGTATTTGTATAGTTTGTTGACAGTTATAAGGAAGGTTTTTTTGTGTAGGCAAATTAAATTTAAACGCTGGGATTGCAATATTATTTGTAGTTATAACTTACGGGGGTTCCCCTTTTTTTGTTGATGTCACAATTTGATTGGTAGAGAATATAAGTATAATACAATGAACCAGGCAGATAAGGGGAATTCCTTGAAAGCTTTACTGAATATGTCAACATGGAGAATGTCAACATGGACAATGTCAACATGGAGAATGTCAACATGGAGAATGCACCTTACGTATAGAGTAAAAAGCCTATCAAACAAACAAACAATCCAGTCTGCATTTGATCCTAGTGGAACGGAACCATTCTTTTTTTTCACATGGACAATGTAATCATAGTTGTGGTTCAGACTGTACAATCAGACTGTTGTTGTTGTTGAGTGCACAAGGGGAGATAACTTGTACCTGCAGTAATAGCAGGGTGGCTTTTACAGAGTTATCTCTCAGTATTTCAGCAAGATAATTTCTTCAACAAACTTAAAGGCATACTATTTCATGCCTTTAATATATTAGAGGCACCTTGTGTCATCATAAAGGACCCATCAGATATCTTCTAATTTGAAAATAATTTAATGTCTATTTTTTATGACTAAAGATTGCAGCTTCCAAGAAACAGGGCCGGAAATGTTGAAAATTATTGTTCTACTGGCCATTTACCACAATGTAAAATTTTGGCTGTTATCAGAAGCAGATCTGTTTGTGATGTCCTTTTTTGGTGTCCTTTGATTGTCCGGTTTGTTGCCAGGGTTTTCAGGGTGTTTTTTTTTCCACCCATTCGTCATCATGTAAGTGAAATTACGTCCAGTACATCATTGAACCCCAAACAAAACAACAACCAAGTACATGCCGAATGGATAACTTTTTTAATATGAGGGAGGGTATTTTAATGACATATTTGCTGCACATACCATGCTGTTCAGAAATATATGACAGTTAAGTGAAATAGCTTTTAGCATTTCAGTTGATCATTACTTGATTGTGAGGATGTTGTTGTTGTTGTAGTGCCTCACTGGCCGTGTCTGAAGAGGTATGCTGGTACGATTCAGTACTCATTGGTGGAGGCTCAGAAACAGGAAGTAGAAGAGGCCGACACAGTCACCGCTCTCGCCTCGTTGTCAATGGTTACGGCCAAGGGCAGGTAGGTTCATTTATCAACCATGAGAAATGTATTGCCCTAGAACAGTTTATGGCTTTTGAAGTCACATCATTCATTACCCAAGTTAACCTTTAAAGCTATTTTTTTTACTTAACCAGGAGACATCATTGCAGAGTGTTATGGTGTTAGTAAATTTGTGCCTTTCGTTCTATTGAGGGTGGGTTAAGATGGAGTTTCCTGTTGTGCTGTCTGAAGTAAAAAATATAGCTGATGTGTTTCTATTCTGCCCTGCCATTGTTCTGTCTTACCTTTCATTGTTGCCAGTGGCCTTGAGTGTGGTTTCCTCTGCCCGTTCAACTTGCACACCATCGAATGAGTGAAATTAGAGTAATCTTACAACTGCAATTGTCAGGAATAATTGTTGCTACTTAACCAAGGATTTAAAATAAATCTGAATATTAAATCACCATATATACAAGTGTTTCTTTTATTGCAGTTGTAAGTTAACTCTACTTTGTAAAGCTCATAAATGGGAATAATTACCAACAGTACGACATTAAACCCCCAATCAAACAAACAAACCATCCGAGTAACATTTAATTGATGTGTTTTTTTGTGGTACATTTCCATCATGTATGAGAAATGTTCTCGAGTACAGTCCTCACCACCAACAAATTCCAAAAATGTAATAAAGTATGTGTTGTTGTTGTAGCATGTCACCGGAGTCCGAGCCAATGGAGGAGGAATCATAGACAGATGTCCTCTTAGATAGTTTGTAGACATCGTGTTCCCATGGCGATATTGTGATGTGAAGACAGCCCCTCCTCCTCTGGGTATTGTAACGTGATATAGTTGATCAGCCCGGTGTTTTAGCTCAACTGACAGAGTTCCTTTGTGCCATTCGCTAGTTAGAGATTTGGAGAGATTTATATATATATGATATTCATGACAAGAGACACTGATGAAAAATCTTGGTGGTTTTTGTGAACAGGATGGCTCAAGGGCTATTTAGAGAAAGAAGAATTTTTTGTTGTTTAGAGAAAAAGACTGACTTTGTTGATCGTTTTCAATGATACCTTGAAAATTGTCCTTCAGAGAAATTTTGGAGAATGAATTTTGAATATGAGGAAAATTCTTTGTTTAAGGATTTCATTAGTGACCAGAGGAAGAGTTCGGTATTTTGTTATCAGAAAAAACAAAACAGAAAGAATACGTTACAAAATTGTGTAGCTGGCTCTGAAGTGCATATCATCATAACTCATTGTGAGAGTTCTGAAAATGATGAAGCCAATTGCGACTTTACTGTGTACAATTCTATTGTATTTGATTCCACATTTTTGTGTTGTTGAGTTATTATTGGATATTCAAATGTAAGAGAATTTAAACATTGGGATTTTTGAATTGGTGTGGAGAGGAATTGTCATGTAATATATGACAACAGAAATACACTTGTGTTGTTGTTGTAAGTGGTTGACTGTAACTGACAATACTTCAAGAGTTCATGGAGGAACTACAAACAAAATCCAACCCACTTTTTTTTAAGGATTCATAATAAGTTGTTGGTTTCATTTGCAATACCCTGAAGAAACGGATAATGAATAACGACGGGTTGATTTCAATGTTGTTAATGAACTGTTTTGTTGTCAAGTATTCGTTCTTTCGTGCTCATCGTTTTGATATATCAGTGCTAGCAACAGTTACCATGGTGACAGAAGAAGACTATGTGTGTTTTCCATTCTTGTTAAGAATCGAATAGATATTGTTTGACATTGGACTTTGATACAAATTTGTTGTTTTTGAAAAACACATTGAACTTTACTGTACATTGTTGTTGTTGTACATGTAGATATTTGATCATACATGTATTTCTCATTGTTTGAAAAACGGATATCTGAGAACATGTTACTCTGAAAATTCTCTGATCACCTCCTTCAAGATTTAAGCTCGTTCTTATGGAAGTTAATTTAAGATCAGACATCTGAGTATCTCTTCAAGATTCACCTGAACACCGCTTGAACTTAGGAACATTTTCTCGTTTGCACAGAAATGATTGTTCAGGCGAGTTTTTAATGTTGTGGATGTTAGATTTTTGGTTTTAAAAAAATCAGTGAATCAGTTACAAACATTTTGTACATCCATGGCAAGGCAAGAGATGAATACTTCTGACAGACCTGTCATTGAGAGATCCCATCTTTCATTTGATCCCAAAATTCTCAATAAGCTACTATAAAATTTATTTTCAGAAAATTAAATTTTCAATGTCCACCTCTCTTGATCGTATAAACCTAACTGAATAATTTGCTCTGGGTGTTTTATTACTCACTGAATTTGGTCAGTTTTGATTAGTGCAGCAGACCTTTATAGACGTAAGCAGTTTGGAGGAAGCCTCCTGTTGCCCCGGTGCTTTTGAAGCCAATGGGCAACAGTATGTCAATCAGTATGTGATGTCTTTGTGTTGCATTTATTGATTTTCCTGCCCTGTCTGTGTTTCTTGCCAATGGTGTCCAGGGTTGAATCCTTCACCCAGTAGACTGGCATGCTGTTTAATGAGGAGAACAACATGACAATGAGACTGGCCTTGATTTTTAACATAAAATGCCCAAATTTGTCACAAAAAGTTGCAACTTTAACCAATTTTAACTGATTTTTCCTTTTTTTGGGATAACAGTTTTTTTCTTTAATTAGATTATAATCCAGAAAATATTATCTGAGCTAGAATCTGTTCAAACTAAGAAACGTTTATCTAAAAATATTGAAAATAATGTTAAGATTCCCTTTTTAAAGGACAAAGAAATTATTTCATTTTAAAAGATTTATCATATCTAAACATACATACTTAAATGTATCCGTACTTAAGCCTGCATGTATTAATTAGGATTTCTTTATAGACTGTTTCAGGGATTATATTAATTAATGATCAATCAACATTTTTTTGTTCAGTAAGCTTATAAGGCTTATACTTATAATCTGAAATGAACGGAATTTGGAATTTAAGTTAAATAGGCGTAGGATGCTTTCCTTAAAAGCTTTGTATGACAATTGAAAACATACCCAATGCTGGTACATTGGTGTGGTTTTACACGAAGGTTACAATTTTATTTCTATTTCATTCTACTGGCTTATCCATTTGTACATATTGTATAGTATCATGAAATAGTTTCTGGCGTGTTGTATGTATATAATAGTTCTAGAACAACATCATCATCATCGATGACCCCTGGCTTACCTCCCCTTCCAATATTTGTTTGTTATTTTCTCTTCGTAGGGAATGAAATGTTATTGTTATGATTATTATACTTCTGTCGGAAAAAAAAAAAGAGGAGAGTTTATTTTTCTTGTTGATGGCTGCTATTTTTGCGACGTTTAATTAAATTGATGATGGAATTGTTGATGTAAATGAGGCTAGGAAGAATTTAACGCTGGAGTCTAGTCATTAAGTACGTATGTTATGAAACCTTAAATTTAACTATTCCATTTTACCAATTTTATGTATGTGTAAATACACGTGAAAATGACCTATATGTTGGCCTATTCACTGTAGCTAGTGATGAAGTGAACACTCACCGTAAGATGTGCGAAGTTCTCAGTTTCCTAAAGTCCGCGTCTGTAGATAATGTACAATCGTTACCTGCTGCCTTTACTTGTCATGTGATCATTGGAAGTGTACGTAGTTATCTCCCTTCTCCAAACTATTAAGCATTTTAGCTGCAAGGTGCCCCGCCCCTATTTCTTAACATATGTATATTTCTTCCCCCTTTATTACCCGCTAATTCTGTATCCTCTACGTTTTGTTTGTGTTCACGGCATATTATTTTATTGGCTTAAGTTCAGGTTAATATAATTATAAACATATATACTTGTATCATTGATGGAAGATGATTGCTTGTTTATATTTATAAAATCACAACTCATGATATATATAAATATACATATATTATTATTATATAAAACTGTAGTGAAGTCATTCATTTGTCCAATGTCCGCCAACATGTTCCCATAGACATCGATAGGCTCTCTTTCCTCATGTATTCGTCTTATCTAATTTCTATGATCAGGGATTGATAGAAGTCCAAAGTTGATACGAAATGTTTTATTTTGGTTTTAATTGTTTTTAAATTCTTTAATGTTGTTTTTTTTACACTTGAAATATTGAGTCCTGTCAGTGAATCTTCATTTTTTTCTTAGATTACAGATTAAAATTTCTTTAAAATTGAGTACTTCCAAGGTAAATTTAATAATTTTCCTTTGGATGCTGAGTTTTATCAAGAATATGTTCTTTGGGATGTTTTCCCTAAAATAGGTACATGTAACCATTGAACATGGAGTTTAACACCTTTCAAACAAACAAAATTTCCTTTGATAGTTTTAATTGATGCTGTTAAGTATTTTTGCCTTTATTTAATATTTTATTCACTCTATGGACTTCAAACAAATGAAAAAGTGATCCTTGTTTTAAAGATGTGACTTTTATCAATTCCTGACACTAGTATAAGTCATCTTTCTTCAACGTACATTCTTTTACATGTTGTTATACATTAGCAGAGTTACAGATTCCCCATTTGTTTACCAGGTTTATACATCAGGATCATGTCGCGTAGTTCCATCTCAAAATCATTTTTGATTCATGGTTAATTTGCTTGTAGATATACCTCAGCGTACACAATGCAGCATTATCATATTTTTTCACCTATGAAACTGAATCATCTTTGGGATCATACGGCAGATCAATATGTGTAAGCTTCTATCACTCGTGTTGACCCAAAAACTAAATTGAAAACTAAATTCAGATTTCTTTTTTTTTTTACATAAATGTCAACAATTTGATCTTGTACAAATGTATTGAGCATTTTTAATACATCTTAATCACCACAGAAACGTCTACGATGGCACCTTTAACGTCTATGATGTGTTTAAACATTCAACGTTTCACGTTATCATAGTTTTGACAAGCTGTGTATACTAATCATTTTTTAATTTGCGATACTGTAGATTGGGATGATTGAAACCAGTTGCTTTGATAACCATGGCAACATTTGTGATCAGGATCAGTTTTAACGGATCAGCAAGACAGACAATGAATGCAAGATTCTAGATCACTGTGCGATTACCAATCAGAGAGTATTTTCATCGCAGTACAGTTGTCTGATACATGTTATTTTATAAATCTGAAACATTTGGAACGGACAATATTAATATTAATTTTTTTTTTTTAAATCTGAAAAATTGAGCGTAGACAAAAGTACGCTATATTGCATGCTCTTTGAAAAGTAAATCATGATTTTTAAGCTCCTGGTTAAATTATTTTGACAAATTTTACAAAACAACTCAATACATTATTTGAATTGGATTATATGGGAAGAAAAGGGTATTTCTTTTCTAACAAATATTTCCTATTTAAACCAAGCTTTTGACATCAAAATTGTAAAAAAAATTCTGGATAATATTTTTGAGTGTAATACGCAATAGTATTGTTCAGTAAGCCGGCACCCTCCACCCCATAACAAATGTAAATCATGTCTTATTTATTTCTTTCTGGCTACATCTAAATTGATACATGTTACGATGTAGTCACTCTTAAGATAGGCAGTTATTTTTAATTTAGAGGAAATCAAATAAAATATTTTTGTTAAAATGTTAAATATTGGTGCATACACTAGCGTATTCACAGAGGACATCCTTGTGATTGGCTGGAAGTGTGAAAATAAGATATGCCTATAAGATTTGTTTATCTTTTTTTAACTATTAAATATTGTCATATGTTTAAACTTAAAATGTCAAATTTTGTTAGCTGGATTTTTCAACACTCTGTTTTAGTTTGAATTTTGATTTGAGTCATCATTTTAGAGCTATTAAGATATCTCTGCTATTAGCATCGCTAAATAGTTTACCTTAATTCTTATTATTACTAATGTTATTAGAGATATATGCTGTTATTTCTGTCATATTTTATTAAATATATATATGTGAATATAAATATATATAAACATGTATTTATTTGCCTCAATTTTATTGTTTAGCTTGTGTAAGCAAGTAGGGAGATTTTAAACCAGAAATGGCAAGTTTTGCATCTGTTGGTTTAAGCTTTGAATCTGTTCACCAGATTAGATAATATTTTTTTATTTTTTGTCCATAGCGTTAAAAGCAAAAATTTAATTTGAACTGTCGTACCGTTTTTGTTAAAACCTACATTTACAGAGATTTCTTCTTACCTGCGGTTGACTTTAAAAGGATTCATCATATGGCCGAAATACCAAGTAAAACGCCAGTGAAACAGCAAAACTGCATTCTTAACATTGATGGGCTTGTAGGCAATTAATAGTCTATTTGTAGTGTCAATCTTAAGACAGTTATTTTTAATTTAGAGAAAATTGAATAATTTTATTTGTTGTCAAACTGCCAGCTGTTTGTGTATTCGCCAGCATATTTGTGATTTACCTCTAGATTGTGCGCAGAGTCTACTGTATATCTGAAATTCTGAACGATGTCATAATGCATGGTTGACGTGGAAATAATGATAAGTTTGGGAATTCTGCTTGTACACATTGTGTGTTTGTATTGTGTATTAATACTGTTTAGTACCATAAGATCAGTAAATCTGTGCACATTTCCGACCAGCTTGTAGAAATGATGCACATTAAAACATTGAAAGCGTTTACTTGATTTTAACATAGTTGTGAACTAAGAAAGCGTTCTCTCGTAATAATGAAATGCTGTTATTTGTAGGCTACACCGCCCTTGTGTGTTGTGAGCTAAGAATCAACACCAGGTCAATTTGTTCCAGCATATTCTGACTATTCTGTAAAAATTCCCTACAGGCTTTGATCTGTCACATCGTGTGAGTCAAAAAAACATTACGATTAAAAATAAATTTCTTACCCAACAAAAAATAGTTATTTTAAGGTAGGACAAAGCTGCAAAATTAAGTCTTTGGATAAATTCCCTGTTTTGTCAAATTATTTTGATTAAAAGTTTATGAAGAAAAAATTTTGTGGAACGTGTAAAGTCTGAAATATATAATGTCCGTGTATATTTCACATGTTGAGCTTTCAGTTAAAGTTTGTCCTCAAAATATTGAAGAATTCAGAAATAGTTTCATGATTGAATTTTGAACGAAAGTTGAATTTTAAAATTAAGTTAAGAAGTCATAATAAGAGTAGTTATTCACCCAGGTCAAAGAAATGTATAAGATTCATTGTAAAGTCGTACGAATTCACTGCCACCGTTTTCATGATATTTGTTTTAGAAACCATAGAGCTATTAGCTCAAGTTGAGATTTACTACCATGAAAAAACATGGCTTCTGCATCGGTTTTTAGGACAGTCCAAATCAACATTCTAAGATCTTTGCCAAGTTGTATTCATCGCTGGATAATCTTTTTGGCAAAAAAAATAAAAAAGAAAGAGGTCAGAGTGCTTCAAATATCTAGTGTTCTTGAATATTTAGGTGTTCTCCATCTATTTGGCAGTGATTTGACATTATGAATAAAATAGCCATTCAATGATATACAATTCTATTGAAGAAACTATACCACATACAGATACCAAAGCAACTAGAAATTGTCAAATTTTAATGTTAAAAATTATATATTCTTAGAAAGCAGCTTGTCAAGATGTCTGGTGAAACAAAAAGCTTATTTGTATGGACATCTTGCGTATTTCTCTACTCTCTTGAAGAGATACATTGTACACTGAAATTGCAGCACAAAGTGTACATGGACAAAATCAGGTGTGTTAAAAAACTAAGTCCCTAGGAAGTGTTATAAACAGGTACTTTTCTTGAGGAAACAAGGTTAAATTTTGGAACTATACATTTTGCGGTTTCAGAAAATTAAATATGAAC
>JAVFBW010079217.1:0-17075 GCA_034783835.1 Mopalia ciliata
GAGGAAATGTAACAAGTTAGTGACATAAACAAATTTGGAGTATATGTTTGATAATTTCATAAGTTAAATTTGGGAGAGTTTGGTCAAATGTGGATGCCCTCATGCAAATGCCTCCACAAATGTTGTAATATGTGGCATTTTCTTTTTTTCAGTTGTCAACTAAACCAAACTAACCTTTATGAAATTTATCAAACATAATCTAAATTTGTTTATGTCGCTCACTTGTAATATCCCCCCCTCCCCCTACATACCCCTCTCCCCCCACACACACACTTCAAGTATCAATAGTGAGGGTTAGGTAGAAATTTTTCTTGGATTGCCAGGTCTTGTCTGAGTAGAATAGAATGGCTTCATTTGGAAAGCCGTATTCCTCACTTTTGATGCTTCTATCTTGTATGTCTTCGTATATTTATATGCCAGACAGACGAACACCAATTTCACCAAACCTTGCAATTTCGGATACATACAAACAGCAGCCTTGTTCATCACGTTCACCTCTATCTAAATTATTAAATGGTATCCACATGTATTTTGTGTTTCGCTTTGCAAACCTGTGTGAAAATAAACCCCAGCACTTAGCCCAGATTGCAGCATTTAGGATACACCCAATTTAGTGTACTGGAATCATCGAGGGTGTAGATAACACACCACTTCCTGCTCCCAATTTAACCTGATAAGGATGAAACGGCTATGCTATAAACCAACTAATAATTAAAGACTAAAAATGATGATCTGGTGCCAGAATCTAAGGAATTGTGGGTTTGCATAATTTGTTAACTGGTGTTCATAATTAAAGCTAGTATAAATACTTTTGTGAACCGTCTTAGCAATGCAAATTATTGAAAAAACTAAGGACAAATAACTTGTACATTTTGGCAAGTAAGCCTTCAGAAAAATCTTATTCCATTTTCAAGACATTTTTCCAGATTCGTAAAGCTAGTAGAATCTTATCCCCCAAAAAATGATGTGAGTGCTGTCTATAGTCACTTAAATATATAGTATATTTTTTTGCTTTAATCACACTACTACAGGGATGATGTTTATTAAAATCCAATAAATCATCTCATGTTCTAGATAAAAAAATATATTCTAAATTTTGGGCTATCAGAACTCTTATGTAATATAAAATCATAAATTAAAATAAGAATTGGTATGTTAATATTTACTATTGTGAAAGAGTATTTTACTCTTATTTTAGACATGATCTAATCAGGCCATGGTTTTCTATAAAATCAGGAATATATGTTTAAAAAACGGACACAAGTTTGGGATATTTTATTCATTGAGTAGTCAATAATGATTCAAATGTTTGGGATCTTTACTGTATAATTAGACGAAGGGCAGATTCCATATGTAAAACATTCTCAAGTGCTACCTTATTAAACACAAGATAAGTGCCAAGATCTGGGTCATCTTCCGTTTTTTTGTTTCACACCGTAACAACTCTTACTCGCAGCGTCGATCTCGGAGCTCCGATCTCACCATCCATTGATCGAGAGCGAAGACGAGAGATTTGTTCGTGTAGTATCAAAGTTTTAACCTAATCAATACAGCGGCTCATGACCAGGTGTTTTCTTGATGTGGTTCGTGCAAGCGCAAAATGACGATGGCAATCTCATTGTGAGATCTTGAATTAGTTAGCATTGATTTGTTACTAGGCCAGTAGAAAGTACATCTTTTGTGCAGAAGGACTTACATATTGACAAAATAACTAATGATTTCTTGTCTTAAAGCTGTTGAATCTGATATTTACTGGTTGTCCAAGTACTGTGTGTTGAATTATTTGTTTGATTTCTGAAGAATCATTATTTCAATAAAGCAAGACTTCAGTGATGAACTTGTAACCAAAAAGTACAAATATTTTATAAGTGAATTAACCCTCAGCTGACCATAAAAGTTATAAAAGAATTTAATTGATAACTAATTTGAAAGAAATTGTGTCACACTATAATTTTTTAGAGGAATCAAAAGCCAAGATCTTTGGCGTCTCATTTTAATATACCGGCAACAAAGCTAGTCACATGATGAGTATAGTATTATCCAGGGCTACTATTTAACACAAAACTGTTCCTTCCATATTGTTTTTTTTGGTTGAATCATTAGTGGATTTACATTAGACTTTTGTAGTTGCTTCATAGTGTGTTACCAGGTAAAATTGATTGAGATTACGGCCTTAAACCTTCAGGTGTAACAGAATACCTGTATTGTGATAAAAGTTCAACATCAATAAAGCTTGGATTACCGCAACATAAAATCTAAGCGGAAATTGATCGAAGCAGTTCAATAGATAGCTGTCCATATTTGCTTACTGAATGACCGGGTAATTATTAATGATGGGAATTGAATTTTTGCGTTTTATTTTTATTTTTTAAATTGTTTATAAAAAAAATGTCAAATATATTATTCTAACATCAGAAGCATTTTGGACTTTCTGCAATTTATTGGAAATGTTTTTGTGTAAAGTGTAGATCAGTCTGTATTGAAAATGCTCACAAATGTTCAGCCTCTAAACTTGAACGGAAATTGCTCGTAGCAGTTTCTATTGATATCCGGGCCAATTTCGTCATGTTATTTCCCGATAGACTCTCTCGGCATTGTACCTGGTCCGGGTTTGTTCGATGATCCCTGTAAATTAGCGAAACCCCGATCAATACACCTGTTATGATAACATATTATCTATTGGCAATCTAGGTCATGTATAACAATGTTGTCAATTCTGTATAAAGTTACACACAGCCTGTGTTAATGACTTTAATGATAAAAGTGGACTAGTGGTACAGGGACTACATCTGAAGTATTAGAGCATGGAAAACATCATTGTGGCAAGTCAGATATTATACAAGTTTCTTGTTTCTTGCATGCTTATCACTTTGAAAAGGGTTTTCTGCAATAGATTCTTGTGCATGTCATATTCGGGACTAGCTGTGTCTTGTGCGCCTGTCACACTGAGAACATTTTTTCTGGAATAGATCCTTGTGATAAGTAAGAATTGTGACTAGCTGTGCCTTGTTTGCCTGTCACACTGAGAACATTTTTTCTGGAATAGATCCTTGTGATAAGTAAGATTTGTGACTAGCCTTGTTTTCCTTGCTCGGCAAAGGAAAATGTGTTATGGAATAGATCCTTGTGTCAAGTCCTATATAAGACTAGCTGTGATAAGTCATATTTGTGACTACATGTACCTGTGTTTTCCCTGCTTGTCACTCTAAGTAACGCTGTTTTGGATTAGATCCTTGTGACAAGTCAGATATAACACTAGCTCTGTCTTCCCTGCTTATCACTCTAAGAAAATGTGTTACATTTCACTGTTAGTAGGCAATTGCAACATCAACGTTCTAGGGGGCTGCATATTTGTCACAGTTTCTATAAGGTAGCCTTAATAATTTAAGTTTTACAATGTTTGTATGAGGACTGGTTTTTAATTGGTGCCACTTGCCTGTACTAATTTTGTTCATTGCTTGAAAAACACATATCAGTGTTTTATGGACACGACTTAAATAGGCCAAGAGTTTTATGGTTCTTTAAAATGACCTGGGTACTTGACTGTCTGCCGTTTCCAAGTGTTATAATCACCATGCAGTCAACCAATTAATGGCTACAGTTGCATCACTGAATTGCCTGATCTCGTGGATTGATTTCCTTTCAACTTCCCCTTGCTGCTTTTGTTCTTGGAGAGCGCTTCGCAAACACATTATATTTAAGAGGTTTCTCTTCCTTTGCTGCGACCTGTTCAACTCGGCTGAAGCCATAGAGGGCAGCACTTTCCCTCTGATAACCCCGGTACCTTTCTTATACGGCAGATTTACACCGGCTAACATGTCTGTCTGTGGAAGTCGAATCGTGATAATAATCACCCATCCGTGTATAGGCGTCTAAAATTCAATATCCGATTCCGCACAGCCTGTAAAACAAATATTTTACACCTAAAGGAGTTATAATAAGTTTATGTAAATAAGGGAGAATTTGGCCATTCTTGTGGTTTGTTAGATACTAGGCCTACTTCTAAGTACTAAGGGTTATTCAGTCAGGCAAATTGTAATGGGAATTCGACGTAAGCCAATTACTTTAAGAAGGCATAAAATTGTCAACTATTATGAACTACAGTTTACTTATTAACCTCTGCCTGTTTGCTTTACCGATTATCGATTAATTTTGAAGAATGTCAAGTTGTGCAAATATGGAATGCTTTTGCCGAATTGAATGATCGTCATATTTATCTTCAGGTAACAAACTGGAAAATCAAGTCAGGTGAAAATATAAACCATGTAAATAGTTATATCTTTGAAGACTTGCCAGAGACCCTTTGGGTTAAATATACTACTATTTGGTTAGTATATATTACATCTTGTTTTTATACACGATCTGGAAAACTGATGAAATCTTTTCTTTTTACAGGTAAATGGTCAGGATTTGTCAAGGTCATCGCACGACGAAGCGGTTGAGGCGTTTCGCGCTGCCAAGGAACCAATAGTGGTAGAAGTCTTAAGAAGGGTGAATAAGACTAAAATGAAAAATCGTTCTCCCACAATGGTTTCCGTAGCAACCCAAACCGAAGAAGAAATTTACTCCTACCCATTCCAGCCCCCTCCCTCCCCACCACAAGTCGACCTTGGCTACATAGCATCAGGGTAAGTAATTATACATAAATATACCTTTGATTTTTTTAGGATTCTGACTTTGTCGGAAGACTATTGTTACTGTTCTGTTTATTATTATTACTACTATAATTCTTATTATGGCAATTTTTTGTTGCAGATTTCTCTTTTTTTCTTATTACTGTTATTATTTGCTTTACCATGTTGTTAGTTCGTGGCTTGATTTCCTTTTGTACTAATCCTACTTATATGTACCACTGATAGATAAGAGTTCCTCAGTGACCATCAAATATATGAGCGAATCAGATGAAGTGGCTCTGGCAGTCACCGGTGTAAAATGTGTCCGCTTGGTTTCCCATCCTTTTCAATTCAAGCTAGAAATAGCATGAAATAGACTATACCGTGACATATAAGTGAAATACACTTTAGTACAGTGTTAAAGACAAATCGAACAAACAAATCATGTTGTTATTCCTTCACCTATTGAGATTTCTATTATGCAGATTGTTACCATGGTATTCTTCTCTCCCATGGTCATTTTGCGAAAAAAAAAAAAATTTATCCTTTGAAATACAAAATCTATATTGTATTTTACTACAGGCTACCATCTTTACATATAAGTATGTAGAACTACATCTTCGTGCTGTAAATAAGATTTTCAAACAAAGGATTTTAGCTTTCGACACAGACTCACAGCTTTCACTAACCTGTCCTGACAGCTTTTGTGTTTTATTGAGTTAGTTAATGTTGGAAAATTGAGCCCAGGTCGCTCATGAAAATGTCCTTTGCTAAACAATCTCGTTATTACGTGATGGGAGAGGCATTTTGTTTTAAACAGCTAGAGGTTCTAATTTCTTGCGGTTTCATCTATTCCTGCAAAATGATGGAGTGTTTGAGGCAGCGCCAAGTAATTGCTGTTGTCACACATTGTACAAGTAGCCTTTGATCAGAAGATAAGCTGGTACGGTTGCCCAGCAAACTGTGATATAATGCCCAGTTATGGCCCTGATTGCCCTTAATGGAGATCTAGCTCTTCCCCAGACTCTTGTCCCGAAGACTTTAGAGTGTAATATCTTTCATCACCATGACGGTAAATGGCTCAGTGATTTTAACATGCTGTCTAGACTGGTTAACCAAGGCCTTTTGCTATGCCATAAATTTCTCATCTAAAATTAAAACCGAAACTTTTACTACCTGTCCTAAAAATAGGCAGAAATTAAAGGCAACAACTGCCATGCTATATATCAGTCACAAAATTGGTTCTCAATTCTGTTTTCAATTTTCTGAGCAGTAAATAAAACTCAATGCCAGAATTAAAAGATACTTCTTGTATGTTTGAACAATTTTACTTACAACATTGTATTAATTTGTCATCATGACAACTTTTATTTTCATTTTATTTTAGAACCTTCATCAATTTCCTAATTTTCATAGCACATTTTCTTAAGCAATAAATTCCTTCAAATATTGTCTAGGATCATTGAGATGTCTTTATAAATAAATTTTCTGTTTTTTTAAATTATTTTATTAATTTAAATAAAATATTACTTTCAATACTCAACATATAAATGAACTTTTGATAATTATAAGTGGCTGGCAAATTATCCACATCCTCATTATACTAATGAGTAGTTGTTGTGTTATGTAATTAATTAGTTACAGATTGGTTTTTACATGCTGGACACATTCCTAGTTTCCTGTGTCACAGAAGTGCTTGTATTTGGGGAAATGAGTCATTCAGTTTTTTTCCTGCGCTGTACACTTAGTGTATTATCTTTCTCAACATTTTACAAAGGACTGTGTAAGAAAAAATGTATTTAAAATACTAACTCGTTCAGGCTGTGCTTATCTTGCTCTTTATTTATTTTTTTGTGTGTCCATTTTGTCAAAGTACTTGAGAAAAGACCCTTGATTTTAGTACTTATTGAAGGACATTCACAATGGACAATGGGTGTATAGCATGTAATTCTGTTTGTACAACTGGGAATGGTCAGTTTCTTCATATATAGAAACTTAATTTGTTTATTTGTTCTTGTCCTGATGAGATAGGGTATGGTACACTTTAAAGGTGGTTTCCATCAAACAAATTCATTTATAGACTATTTCCTCAATTATCCTTGCTTATAAAGTAGAATATATATTTGGGTTGGACTTTTATCATTGTTAAAAGGTAGTGTATATTGGGATATTAAAAAAAAAGAAAATTATTCACAGTGGCAAAAGTTCAGGTTGGATTTCCATTGGTCTGTCTAATCCCTTTTAATGTAGTTAAATTGGGTAAATATGTTAATAAAGTGGATCACATATGTGGTTCCTTCCAAGAGTTCCACCATACAACCCTATTATGTAGTTAACATACAATGGAAAATTCCCTTCAGCGCAGCCTTAAATGCCATTCAAACAAATTACCTTAAAACGGTTAGTTTTCATTTCATGACTTAAAATGTTAAACTTTGCCAATGTTCTAATCATCATCAGAATTTAAGTACCCTCTTTCCAAATATGCTTTACAGTACTGAACTGATCCATCTATTTATGGCATCCCACAAGGGGAATTGCTGAGCCACTTCCCATATGTACAACTATATTAACTGGATGTGAAATGTCTTAGGCCTGCTGTTTGTGTGTTATCACATCAGATCTAAAGGTTAAACTAGTTGACCTACAAGCTTTATATTTCATCTTATAAAAAAAATGGTTGGAAATTGTTTAGTGATTTCTACTCAGTTAAGGCAAACCTTATGTAAGATATTTGAACTTCAGTGATGAAAAGTGCTTCCTGCAATTGACATTTGCACAGAAAAAATGGCTATCAAATGTTAGGATTTAAAAGGGTAACCAATCAATGTCTCCCAAACGATTCTTTATTTATAAAATTTTGTCAATTTAACACTTTATCTCTTTTTGATTTTCAAAGTTATATAAACTTTTTAGTGGCTGTCAGGTCCTTAATCAAGGTGGGTCAATACAGGAAGCTTCATGTTACAATCAGAGCTAAGCATCTAATGATTGTCAACTTTTGACTTTGTCACTTGAGTCAGTCATAGCCTTAGCTAGAGACCTGTCCATCCTTTATCCGAGACAGGCAGATTTCTAAAAAAAAATATGAAAATAACAGGTAGAAACACAGGAAAGATAGTAAAAAAAGATATTAAGGACAGGTAACATTTCTCAGAATAGGGAAAATGCAGGTGTCACTGAGTGAAATAACCTGAAACATGCATAAAACCTCAATAAAACAGACATATTATTTCATTTAATGAGGAAGTCATGACCGATTGTGGCCACAAAAAATCTTGTAAATATGACATAAAACAATAAGCAATGAATAAAGATTTGTTAAATTTAATCTTTTTTTGTCCTGTTTATCCTCAACTTTTGTCATGCACTTTATTGTGTCTTAGATTACCTAAAAAATATAGTTTTGACACTTGCTATAAATATATATGTCAGACTAAATTTGGCCAATTAGGACTCTGCATCTGGAGATAAAATCATGTGATATGCTCTACATACACCACAAGTACATTTGTTATTTATAATCACTTCATGATAAGTTATCACCTTATACCACATAGTAACCCCCCCCCCCAATATTTTTATGGGTTGAATTATAACTTGATGACATAACCGGCTCTTTTCTTGCTAACTGTTTCCTTAAAATTACAAACTATAAATAAGTGTATAATTTATTTTGTATATACAATGTGATCTTGCTAAATTCAAATATAAAAATTGTTTTTATAGTTTGTTCTGTATGCCAACGTTTCCTAACAACAACAAAAATGCTAGGGGTTGGAGAGAGCTTCCTGTAGCCCTGGTGCTCGCTGAGCTAAGGGGGAACTAAACAGGAAGCTGATCTATTTGTACTCTTTTTTTTGTGTCTTTGTGTGTTGCCTGTGGGGTTGGGGATGGTGCTCATTACCCATTGGGTTCAGCCGCTGGCATCTCATAATGTGAGTGAAATATCTTAAGTACAGCTTTAAACCCCAATTAAACAAACAAACCTAGCAAAAACCAAATACCAAAATGCAATGTAAATTATCTGAAGAATAAAATTGTTACAGTATTTTCCTCACTGCAATACAAATAGCAGTAAAGGTGTGTTCATTTCATCTCTGAATAGTATGAACTGCCTGCAGAACAATAGGTTCCAAACCGAAGAACACACAAGTATAAATTGCCTATAGCTGCCAGGTAAGATACAGGGCACCAAACCTCTGCAGCCCTCTGACAAGGGGCAGTTTGTTTGAAGAGTAGCAATACTGTCATTACTGAGCACTGGAGAAGAATGAACTTTTTAATATTATCAAAACACTTCCCATTTTATGGTTGTGCTAGTGTGAATTATTGTTGGGATGCACTGCCGTTATGTAAGTGAAATGCCCTTGACCGTGGCATAAAACAGCAATAACATCCATTTTGAGTTTAACTCACTTATTCCTTAAATGTTTTATGATAATGCATTGATGGTTGGCTGTTTCTCTGGCTGGCTTCGTTCCTCATCAGTTAGGTAGAGATTGCTTATATTCGTTATATATATATATACACACTTATACCAGGCCGTAAAGTTGTTTCCCTGCTCTATATTGTTTGGCATATATTGCGGGCCTATTCCCTTTCTTAATCTTTAGTTTGTCTTGAGCAAGGTGTATGTACAGGGAGAAAATCGAGAGAACAGGGCAGTTTACTTGTCAGGTTGGCATAAACAAGTGTAGCGGCTGGATAGTTAGTTCAACCATCCTGTTCCGTTCTGGGAAATTGTTTACACCATCTTTCATTGCTGCGTGCTAGCCGACCCAACAAATGGAATCCCTCTGTGGCATCCCCTGACCATATCTCAGTCTGGGAAGACTATCTATCTTCTCATGGTTTACCTACGTGGATAAGCTTTCTCGCCTCAAGGAGATTTTGTAATACCTTAGTGGGGGTCAGCAAGGAGCCATATTCACACCTCTGCTTTTACTATACACCAAGGAAATATTTTTCATTTTGACCACCATCGTTTTTACTATACACCCAAGAATTAATTTACATTTTGACCGCCTCCATGTTGTCATACACTTTTACTAAACTTTTACTGAATATTAAACTTTATTCTGAATTTCACTTGAATAAACTTTTTTTCAAAGAAAGTTAAATTAAATCCATCACCTTGAAAAGCTTGTATTGCTCACTTATGGCTTTTTTTATTTTATTAAATCAGTTTTAGAAATTGTATAACTTCCCTTTTTCAATAAAAATAACACAGACCAAAGCACCAACAAATGCAGGTCATCGGAGAAGTTAAACATCTTGTAGCACAATGATAAACACCAATTGGACAAAACTGTTTTCCAATCATTTTGACATTTTGATTAGTTTTTTTTCTTGAATTATGAACTGATAATGACATGGTAAGTTCAAAGCAACATTAATTGCGTCATTTTCTTTTTTCTGAAGCTGCAAACTAAATTATCCCAGGGAAGTTTCTGTCATAATTCCTTTTCTCTTTGAAGATATGTAATAAATAGGTTGTGATTATATTTCCATCCTGCAGGTATAATAACCTTGTTGATAGAACAATCATCGTTCATGTTATTATCGCTTCTTTGATGTTTGACGTAATGTCCATGTAATATGTTTTTATGCTGGTTACACAAACTGTGCCGCTGTGATCCAAATACTGGCTACATATTTTTTTTAGACCTTCTTAACAGAAACAGTATGAATTTTGTAACAGACAATAAACTTTAAAAAACGTTATGGTCACAACAGAACTATTTTCAAACTTCCTAATCATTTATCCATTGTTAGATGGTTCTGTTATTATCCAAAGAATTGCTACATCTTTTCTTATCCTTTCTCACTTAACACGAACAGTTTGTGTTTTTGCTAATCAACAAGGCGTGATTTTAGAAGATTTTTTTTTTTCTCTAATAGACAAAGAACCTATAGTTATGGCCACAACAAAACTTTTTTCAAACTGCTAGTCATTTATCCATTGTTGGATAGTTGAAGGGAGCTTCCTGTTGCTCTAGTTGTCAAAGAGCTATGGGGCAACATGGCCCTCTGGCTACGGGTAGTTTGTTTGAAGAGTAGTAATGCTGTCTTTACTTAGCGCGGTGGAAAATACACTTTCCAGTATTATGGAAACGCTTTACATCCTGGTTGTGCTAGTGTCAACTATTGCTAAAATACACTGCCATTATATAAGTGAAATATCCTCAAGTATGGTGTAAACACCAATCAATCAATATAAGGCAACATGAAGCTGATCTGGGGTGGTGTTTAGGGAAGTTTGTTTGAGTTAAGGAATACTTTCTCTACTCTAAGTACTGGAGGAAGATTAACTTTCTAACTTTATTAAAACCCTCTACTTTTAACATTTGTACTGGTATCAATATTTGTTGGAATACACCTCCATCATATAAGTGAAATACTGCGAAATTGAACCATCAATCTTTAACAAATTAACAAATAGCACTAGCAGAATTTAAAAACTAAAACGGTTCCATCATTGCTCCAGGTCAAAAACAAATGTACTCCGAAAGATTATGTAAGCTTTTTCGTTCAAGCCCAGTCAATTAAGTTACGAAATTAAGTGGCTTGTTATAAGAGCCTACTACCTGCTGTTTGGCGTTCGTCCTATTACTCCGAGATATACACTGATCAAATGTCTTGTTTTGATTTCATCTTGGTCCCGGCAAATGGAACAACATACAAGCAGCAGCTGCTGGTTTTTTCATCACATTTAAAGGTAGATAGAGCACTGTTTGACTGCTAAAAATACTTCTGATAGACAGGGAAGTATTTTGAGTTGTCTGTAGTTTTCAAAGACGGCAACCTATTAACCAGAAGGTCATGTGATTGATGCAAACAACTGGCGGTACCGGTTAGAATGTTTTCGTAAAACTTTTGATGGGATATTAAATGGAGAGCTTCGGAATTCATTCTCTATGGCTTTTTACTTCAACTATAGACTGAGATTAGAGGGGAAAATGAACATAATTTGTTATTCAATAAAATTGTGAATCGGCATATTGGTTTGCACCCATTTGTAAGTATACCTTAAAAATTTTATTTTTATTCTTTTGATTCTGTTGCTTATTTAATTGGAGGTGACCAAATTTTTAAATTTTTGGAGGAAGTTTTACTTAACATTTACTATGAATTGACCGAAATACCTTTACGGACATAAGCATAAATAAATTAGTTTTAAAAAATAAATGGTTACCATATGAATCCTCCATGAGAGTTTTTTTTCTGGGTTTTTGTTTATCACAATTGTCTAAAGGCTGTATTTATTGTCTCCATTTTATGAAAAAAAATTGGCCAACCCTGTATCAGTTCATGAGCAGAAATTTACCCCAAAACAAGTCAGATTATTCCTTGCTTCTTCTTTCCATTTGGTTACCAAAAAGGTACCAAAATACACACATTGCAATTTTCTTGTGCCCATATCTATGGCCTGTTCATTAAAAAGGATAGCAATAGGAAATCGATGTCCCAGGCAACCAGTTTCTATTTAGTAGATTAGTAATCAAGACTGAATTGGTCTTTTATCGTTGAATATCCGAATGTCAAACAAGACAAATTAGGCCAGAATACAATTTCCTTGTTTAAGAAACGGTGTGTTTATTTCTTGTACAGTTTTTGTATCAGCTTAACTAGCAATTTGATACTATTAGGACATTCGAGACAGCATTGGTATGCAAGCAATAGGAAACGGTGGACAACTGATAAAGCTTTAAGCGCACTAGGTTCAGTAGAAATAGGGTGATGGTAGTGAAGCCATCCATCATTGACTTGGAATCATCTGTCATACAACCACTCGCATCTCCCTAATGTCCAACCCATTCATCATTTCCTGATAGCCAAGGTCAATCTGTGTCAACAAGAAATTCTCCATGTAAGATTACACGAGTTACATGGAATTCAGAAAAGTTGGAATTTAGAATTTTGTAGAAACAATTTCCATAAATATGCAATAAGAAAGTTTGTGTCATATATTGCTTAAGATTGAAAGAAATGTATGCTATTTCTTGGAACAGGCTACACAAATACATTTTTCTAAATTTGCAGCAGAAGAAACAAAGGTTTATCTAATAACAAAAACATCCAAACATGTATCCTATATTTTAAAAAAACTTGTGCTTTAAATTGTGGAAAACGTCGACCTACGTTATTTCGTCATGTTTGTCACAAATTTGACAAATATGTTGACATCTATCCCACAATCCATGTCATGCCACCAACAGCTCATACATGGACCTCCCTTGTTATTATTTTTGTTTCTGAACTACCCTGGAAAAGTTAAGAATATAATGAGCGAAACAGAAATTGTGCTAAGGGACATGTTGGAATCCGGCTTTGGGAATACATGTAATATTATAATAAAGTATACTTTAATGGATTTGTTATGCTGAGTATCACTTGTGGAATTTCCTTCACACTGTAATCTGGCATGCCACCAAATGAGTGAAATAACCTTAAGTATGACAAAGAATCGTAATCCAACAAATAATCTACGTACAAGATTAATATTCATTGTGGAAGGCCATCTGGGAAACAGAACGTGCTGCCGAACCTCGTTCAATGGACAGCTCATGGGTTCAAGGTCGTCTTTTTGTCCAAGGTTAAAGGGAATGTGATTGCAGATATCTTAGGGTTGTGTTCATGAGGATCCATTCTTCCAAGGATCATCATTGAAAAATCTTGAAACAGTATGATGTCAAATACAATTAAAAAAGTAAATAAATACATATTCATTAATACATAAGCTCTAGGTACACGGCCTTGGTTTCGTGGTTAGTATGTGATTACTAATTCAACTTCGATGTAATAGAGTTCTTCTGTCAACCAGTAGGATATATGAGTGAGTCACACTATGTGGTTCCAGCATTCGTAGGGGATGTTTTTATGAGGTTTTAACCATATTAATGGCAGGTGAACATTCAGTCATTATGTAAGTGAAATACCCTTGAGTACAACGTTAAACCCCCAATGAATAAGCAAACATTGCATCGGATCAATAAGATGGGAGGTTTCAATCAAAATCACAGACTCATCAGGGGGAGCAGTGAAATTAGCCGACAACCTTATGTGTTTTAGAAAACAGGTGTTTCTAACGGAAATACAGCACAGGGGAGGAGGCAAATCTCTATCTTAATTCTCTGAGTGAGAAACGTACTGGGAACAACACCCCGATAGGCAATCAGACGCGAGACCTCGAAAGAAACAGAGGCTGGTTCATAAGTATTATCCTGGTACCATAGATTTTATAAAAAAGTTACATAGAAATGATGGTAGTTTGAAGCTTACCGATATATCCCTGTAGGTTTGATTCAATATACTAATTATTTGTATTGGAAGATTTAACAAATGAAGTATTTTTTTTTTTTTTTTTTTTTTACATTTAAAATTTGAGATACATTGTTACACTCAAAATGCTTTATAAATTGTGTATAGTCTTTTTTTGGTGGTCTGCTTTGTTTAATAACAAAAACTAATTTAAAGTTTTAACACATTCCTCAGGATAGTTGTTTAAGCCAGCTAAGAGGTTTTTTTTGTTTCAACTAATATGAGCACAAAAACCGACGGAAGTGTGTGTTATGCTTGACGTTTTGAAACCTTTGATTGACAGGTGATCTCTTTCCCTTAACCCCAATCAAAGAATGACTTATGTTGGCAGCTTCTAGGGTTTCCTCAAGAAATTGTTCAGCTTTGTTGACACTGAATTGCTAAAAGTTCCACTAACTATTCTCATGTCAAAGTCGCTAGGCTTCAAAAGCGTAACGTTTGTTGAGTCTTCGCAAGATTACTTTGAAAGATAACCTAATATAGTTGAAGTAGGAAATGTATACAGTCAGGGTTGTCTAAATTTGTTATGAACTTTGCCTCGGCTAAAGAAAAGTTCAATGCTCCCTTTGTATTTTTATCAGTTGGTGGTAAGCCATATCTGAGAATTCGGAAACGTTGGTGTGTTATCAGTTTTACCAATTCATAGCATGTTTTCTTATCGGGTATTGTTATGAAACATAACAGTTTTAAAGATACTGCAGAGCTATCTTTGTGCTTTAGCCATTTCTTAAAATAGGTCAAAGGATCTCCATATTACTGAACATAATTTAGCCGGATGTTCATGTCACCATGGTGTTTGTGTCGCCATGGTGTTTGTGTTGCCATGGTAACCCTCTTGACAGGATACCTGATTTTGTTTTGTGCGGAATTGCACCAAGTTTTAAGGTCTTATTGTGCCGTGTTTTACATCTGTTACGTCTCTGTTTTGTGTCTTATGATTGTCCCATCTTGTCTTTGTTTGTTGCCAATCATGTGGAGGGTAGTTATTCTGTTAATGAAACCTACGGGGACAATTTGGAATGGGATTCGCTTGTGACATTTGTATTTTGTCTTGTTGTCTCTGTTCTACAGCCAGGGTTGTCATACAATACTTTCACTATTTTGGGATAACACTTTCTTTGTTGTTTGTCAATGTCTTTTGTCTGTCTGATTGATTTTTAATCAAATATAGAATAATGGTTCTTACTAAAAATGATAGGTAAATGTATCAGTAACAAAATTTTTTGTTTTTGTTATCAAGGGTTTTGTTTTTTATACATGATGTCCTTGGTTGATTTTGTTTACCAATTTTTTTTCTTACTCTCACATTAAACTATATCTTTATATGTAATGTATTGCTTTGTTTTCTCTTATTTTGGGATATTGTGTAAGACCTTGGAAAACTTCTTATTTGTGTAGCTCATTTTCCTGGAAAGGTTTCCAAAAAAGAGGGCTTCATCAAGAAACGTTTTTGTGTAGCTCATTTTCCTGGAAAGGTTTCCACAAAAGAGGGCTTCATCAAGAAACGTTTTTGTGTAGCTCATTTTCCTGGAAAGGTTTCCACAAACGAAGGCTTCATCAAGAAACGTTTTTGTGTAGCTCATTTTCCTGGAAAGGTTTCCACAAACAAGGGCTTCATCAAGAAACGTTTTTGTGTAGCTCATTTACCTGGAAAGGTTTCCACAAACGAGGGCTTCATCAAGAAACATTTCTGTGAATCTTTTTGAATTATCAAATTCAAATTCATACTGGGAAACATTTAGAAAACTTACCTGGAGAATTAAAATAGTATTATTTAATTTATAATTTATGGTTTTCTTTTCTTTTTTTTTTAACAGATTATATGAGCCTTCGTCACGCCGTCCTGTAGCTTTCTCCGCCAACACAGATATGGGATTAACCGATATTGAAATGGCTAATACAGTAGAATTTGATGACTCATACTTTGACGACAGAACATTTGAAATGGAATATGAGGTAAGGTGTATTTTGAATATACTTGTGTGGAGTGGTTTCACTAGATTTAGCACAAATAAGATAGCGACTGCTATTTTATACACCTTCGAAAGCTAAGGAATTAAACATGTATAAAATAGCAGTCGCTATCTTGTTTGTTCTAAGTTGTGTTTTACCAGTCACTGTACTTTCACCAACATTTCAGACACTCTAGTGCGCTTTTTAGTATTTTCTTTATATTTTTTGGTATATTCATTATTTTGGGATTACACTTTCTTAGTTTGAACAGATTCTAGTTCATGTAATTTTGCAGTTTTAACCCCATCTGGAATCGAACCCTTAGTGTCGTACTGGATTTTGTTGAACCAACCTTGTAAAAAACATTGTCTGTTCAACTTAGCTTTGCATGCAGCAAAATACATTGTACATACACCTTTTCTTTATAGCATCATACAGGTGCAAAAGATGGCCAAACCTAGGAAACTTTTGCTTAGAAAACGTGTCAATTGCTATTATTTCTATAGCTTTCTAGTTTCACAGGGTGGTTATAGACCAAAAATAACATTGCAGTCATGAGTAGCAAGTATGCGTCAGACATGGTTCAAGCCAACATACTGACAATTTTTATGTGTTATTTTGTCAAATTTATTCTAAGATCACATGGCTTGAATTTTGTCTAAAGTGATATTTTTACAATAAAGAAAGCAACAGTGCAATTCAACATTCCAAATAACACCCAGGTGCAATACATTGCAGGTATAAAATGCCAGGCTTTTCTGTATGAAATTTGATCAGATTGCTTTTTTTTTTTCCTCTGGGTTTTATAACAATGTTGAATATTTGCTCCAGAGTGAATAATGAAGATTGGCATATAAAAGAAGATATTATTTGTATGGCGCCAAACTTGTTTAATGCTATTTTGTCATGACTTTGCTTGACCCTAGATGTGAAAAGATCAAAGGCTCAACCGCTAAGTTTATTTGATGGGTAAAAAGCTGGCCATTGGCCTGAAAAAAAGGGTCCAATTTGCCCAGTGGTTGAATGTCCATTTGTTTGACCTGTAAGACTGGAGCTTTTTGTCCGCGGTGACAATAAATGTTGGTCCTATATTGAAATTGCTTCTGAATTCCGTGGGGGGGGGGGGGGGGGGGGGGGGGGGGGGGGGGGGGGGGGGGGGGGGGGGGGGGGGGGGGGGGGGGGGTG
>JAVFBW010079327.1:0-17074 GCA_034783835.1 Mopalia ciliata
TGATGAACCATCTTTAAGTGTAGATCAATTTAAATCTGATGAACCATCTTTAAGTGTTGATCAATTTTAATCTGATGAACCATCTTTAAGTGTTTGTCAATTTTAACCTGAGAAACCATCTTTAAGTGCTTGTCAATTTAAACTGATTAACCATTTTGTAATATGGGTAAATGTTTTTTTTTATTGCTTCTTAATTTTGATAGTCAAGCTTTATTTAAATATGTCGGCATAGGCTATAGTATATCTTAAAAAATCTAAAACACAAGATGTTTAGTATATAATACCTATACCCTACTTATATAAGTTGGGACACTCTAATTTTGGGACAGGCCGCACACTATTCTAAAATATAATCAATTCTACTTCCCATGTCGAGACATTGACTCTAAGATACACCAGGGCCATCTTGTTTTGCACTTCTTTTATTTTCTGGGCTGTGGCTGATAGGTCGCCCCAAATATTGGGGGAAATTAATACGCGATGGCCTGGCATAGCGTACAAGAGTTGTCTTAGTCTCGTTCACTATAGAAACTCTCGCGAGAATAGGATTGGCAGCAGACATAACATGTAAGACCCCCTGTGGTAAAGCATATTTCTCTGTCCCAACTGCCACAAGTTATAAGTTTTGTATATTTTTGCAACATCTTAAACAGATGGGCAGGAAAATGGAAAATACATATTTAATAAGTTAAATCAGATATTGTACCACATATATCATATACTGGTTATAATTTCGTTGTATAGATGTTTTTTGAGGTTTGTTGAATTTTGGATTACAAATTTTCAAGATTAAATAAAATCTTGACAGTTTTTAAGGGATAATTTTCTAAACTTGACATAACACACTAAGCTAGATTGTTTAGACTTTTTTGTGTTGTCTATATATATATATATTTGTATATATTGAATTAAGTGGTCGTTATCAAGTTTACATGTTAATCAGGTAATTTTTAAACCATTGTTTAATGGTGGACTCTTTGTATTGTAGTGATTATGGGTGATGAAATATTAGGCATTTCATTGCAGCATTAAAATTCAAAATGAATGCATTATCTTTCTTCATAGTTGTTACTTTACCATGTTTACTCCTTAGCGGTAGTCCTAATATTCATTCCAGTATTTTGTGGTTTATTCCACACCTATATAAGAATATACATAAAATGCTCCAGAGCATGGCGCTGTACACCAGTCAATCAAATCGATCAAAGATTATGTTTTGTCAGAGAAATAAGTATAGTGTAAGATTCTAATTAAATCAAATTTTTTATTATTTTTTTTACTATCAAATATTCAGGAAGTGTTTTTATCCTATTCATGTGATATTGTATCTCCAAGAAGATTTGCTATATTTTATACCCAATAATATACCTGGTTTGTTGCTGTTTGGGATACTCACCTATCTCAGGACAAAATTGTGGGGATGATTAAATGAGAAGGCATTTTTTTTCAGCACATTTTTGTTGTTGTTGTACTGTTTCCCCCAAAAAGTGGGCTGACAAAAAAGATGTCTTACTTTTACCTTTATCGGTTTTTCAAATTAAACAGGGGATCAATTCATTTTGATGACCGATAAATTTGATACATAAATGGCTCTGTGTTCTTTTTTGTTGTGTGGGCATATTCTGGCCTTAAATGCTATATTAAATTTTATGTTCAGGCCCACGGCTGTGGCTTACTGGTTATCAAGTGAGCTTACTAATCTTACTTCCATGTACCGTTCCCAAGATCAAGTAGGTCTGTTGACCCTCAGGTATATGAGGGAGTCACAAGATATGGCTCCGGCAATCACAGGGGGTGGTGTTTAACAGGTTTCTTACCTGTATTTTTATTGTAATGGTCTAAGAACAGTGTGAAGTGGATAATCTGTCATTTGAAAGTGAACTAGCTTTGAGTTAGACCCTGAACGCCAATGAACCAAACAATCAATTTAAGTTCACACATTCTGAGATAAGGACTAATTTGGATTTCTAAATTTGAGATACTTATTTGGTTATGCCATATTATTAGATGTACATTTATTCCATGGATTTGATATTTTTTTTATTTAATTTTCAAAGGAGGCCCAACAGAAACTAGTTTGATTTGCAGGATATGACGTTTGCATACTTTAAATTAACAGAAAAATATTACAAATTAATTCAGACATCCAGCAGGTAAATGGAGGGAGCATCCCGTTACCCTCAGGGCTACACTAACCTAATCACCTGTGCTCTATTTTATTTTTGTTGCCTTGTAATTGTCCAGGCACGTCATCATATAAGTGAATATACTTCAGTAGGCCAGTCAACCTTGATCAAACAAACCAAAAAATATCAATTGAATATTTCATGTATTGAGAAATTGCCTATCTAATTTTTACAAAATTGACATACCACAAGTACAACGAAAGGAGGTTTAAATTTTTATTCATTCAGTATAATTGAACAATATTGAAAGAAACAGTCAAATAAGGCATACATTCAGAAAGTAAAATAGACATTTTATATCTATTATCTGTTTCATAAAACAATGCATAATTTTTTGCTAAAGGAATAGCCAAAAAACACTTTTCTTTATTTCAATAATATTCAGTAGTGGTGTCAAATGATAAAGACTTGTTCAGTATTATACATTGTTGTATATGCACAGTATTTACAATATTTGTGTTTAATGCTATGTTTAAAGCATTTCACTTATAGGACTCGTGTTAACCAGCACTAACATGATGAACACAATGTTCCTCCAGTTCTAAGTAAAGACTGTGCATAAAACACACTACATGTGGCCCAAAAATGTTGTCTTTGTCTCGCCACAGCAGGCTTTCAAATTGATAAGTCTGACGCCATGCTGACGGGTATTTCCAAAGAGTTAACACAACAGCCATAATATGAAGTGTTATAATATACAATTCCTCTGTTGGAAAGAGCAATTTTCCTCCATTGCAGACAGCATATGATAATATACTTCAATTACACTATCCTCATAACGTTAGGTCAGCAACAGTAGCCCTTTCAGAGACACAAATTCTGACCTTTGGACTACAGTTGTACCAGATGGTTGTGAACTGGCAAAGGGGCATGGGAATAGAGCAACAAAGATAGTGAGAGAACTTCAATAGCTGGTTCCTGGAGAAAGGTGTGGACTATATACAGGCGGATATGTTGAGGGCATGTCAGGATCTATCAAATCAAGCCTTTTGGTAAATTCGCCTGGACATTGTTTAGAAGGTTTCTGTTTGAACAGATTTACTTTCTGTGTTGTTTGGATGAAAAATCCCAATCTGCGAGACATTTTTTAATACAGCTGTACCTTTCGTTTAGCATACACTATATAATGACAGTACCCGATTCTAGCTCATGTAGGTTGTATAAGGAGGATTGCAGGTGGATTTACCTTACAGTGAGGGGTGCTCCAACTCTATGAAACGCTCCGTTTTTAACCAGTGATTGGGTTTATTCAGTGAAGGCTTGGATTTTAAAGAACATGAAATACTGAATTAAAAATCACAAGCTATCCCTTTCTTCTTCAGTTTAAATGGGTTTCAATGTATTTTAGATTTCAATATTTTAGACACTTTAAAGCTTTATTTTTAATTTAAAAAAAAAATCATAATATCTCATATTTAAACAGTTCTTCTCTACTTAAACCAATAAGGAGCTATTTCTAAATACCTCCTAACATATGTTTTTGTCTTCCAGAATAACTGGAATAAAATAGTTTATAATCTAATCTTAATTTGATGTAAACATTCAGTAGATTGTTGTCACATACACTTGATAAAGACACTAGTAACTGTGTTGAAACGTCGTGAGAAATATTAAAGAAGTTTGACATCCATAAAAATGTGTTATCACTTGTTTAGATTGTCGTTTGTTTGTTTGTTTGATTAGTGTTTAACGTCGTACTCAAGGGTATTTCACTTATATGACAATGGATTGTCCACTATACACTGTACACAGCCTTATTACGCTGAAAACCCGAGAGGAAACCTCGTAAACCCCGTAAAATCTTAGAAAGTACTGCCTAAAGCCGGAGGGCACATTCATACAGGAATCCTCTTCCACAATGGATTGACTTATTAGACCATTGGATTTTAAATATTAAACAAATACAGTTTTTGCATACAATAACCAAATCTTTTATTCAGCCATTTGCAAATAAATGCCCAGTGAAATACATACATGACCACTTATAATTTGCATTACTGAACATGTTGGAAAAAGTTTAATCATATGACAAATTCATACCATACTGAAATAATATAAGGCAAGATTCTCCTTTTCAAACATAATATGGTAACCATGGTTACCATAATTAATACAATGACAAAGAATGTAACTTTACAAGTTCTAACATATCTGTATTTCGGTTATTTACAAAATCAACAGCAGACCTCGTTAAATGATTTAATGTTTATCAAACGATTCACATCCGTAAATTTCCAAAAGATAGTCATAAAAAAATTCATCCAACTTCATTGCCAATGCAAAAAGTCAGGTTTCACAAAAATCCAGGATGCAAGAGCTTCTACAAGCGTGATTTTAAGATGACCGACACTTGGCTGCATCTTCAAATGAAACCACTAAAATTTAGTACATGAATTGTTTTTTTTTTTTCCCTCATGTGTCACACAAATTGTCTCAATCTATTTCAATTGAGAGGCGATAACAGAAATTAGAACATTCAAATAAGAAGTCTCATACACAAAATTCACAGCTGAAAAATTCTTCAACGGCAAGATAACAGTTTTTCAAAGCATCCATATTGTTCATCAGTCTGATTCAGAACAGAATGATTATAGACTTGTGTTTAAAGCTATACTGAAGGTCTGTTTCACCACAATGTTCTCCAACACATGAGAGTCTCAATTACACAACCATAAAATGTGAATTTTTTGTTCGTCCATTGTCTAAGTTCATGTATATTTATTAATTTTCTAACAGAAAAAGATGTTGCATAAATTGACAAATTTTTTCTGGTCAAATAATGATCAATGGTGCAGTATTCAGAAAAGTTATGTACAGTGCATTGCTGCAGTTTGTGCTATAGACAATGTTTTTCGTTTTCTGATTTTATAATCATTCAGATAACTGTCAGTTGACAAACTTTTTCTGGCCCTGTGAAATAGAATATTGCAGTATTTGGTGAAGTTTTGTCCATTGTACTGTTGCAGTACCCTATGTGTCATAAACAAGGTTTTTTGATGCACAATTCTGATTTGTAAAGATGAGCTGTAACAGAAGTAATGTAAATGATCCACTAAGTGACACAGTTTTCCCACTTAACAGCTTTTGTAGATTAACATTGTTGCTATAAACTGATTCATTCATTGATACTTGTGTTTTATACAATATTTAAATGGTATTTCACGTATACGAAGGCGGTGAATTCCATCAATTGACTCTAGCATCACTATAAAATGTGAAGTGTTTTGATAATGTTGGAAAGTTAATCCTCCTCGAGTGCTAAGTAAAGACAACATTGTTACTGTCTGAGAGGACCAGGGTAACAGAAAGCTCCCTATCAACCCTCTGCTCCTTCAAACATAGATCAGTGTCAATAAAATGTATTTCAATTTCAATGTTGTGGATGGTTGAATAAATATATTATTTATCCTTGCATCACAATGAAGAAATGCAGTTGCTAGAGACATCCTGAGTTTAGCGCTTTGTATTTATTGTTTTATCATGCATCAAGCAAAAAACTTTCTCAATAAACATGAAGCCATCCGGAATTTTGTCTGAATTTTGTTCATTGCGCATTAAGCAGTTATCAGAGTTCTGCTGTTGCACTTTGAACTTATTGCTTCATGACACATCAAGCCAGACAGTGATTTGAGTGAAGAAAATTGTTTGATATACATGTACGCATCCTGAATTTCATCTGAGTTGCACTTTGAATTTATTGTTGTATCGCACATCCAGCCAAAACAGGATTTGAGATGAGAAAACTCTGTTGATAGAGGCATCCAGCATTTTGAATTTATTGATGTATCACACATCCAGCCAAGCTGAGATTTGAGATGAGAAAACTCTGTTGATAGAGGCATCCTGCATTTTTAATTTATTGTTGTATCGCACATCCAGCCATAACAGGATTTGAGATGAGAAAACTCTGTTGATAGAGGCATCCTGCATTTTGCTCTTTGAATTTATAGTTTAATCAAACATCATTCCAGGCAGTGATTTGCGAGGAAAAGACCTCATTAATATAGACGTCCCGAGATTCATCCGACGTATCAATAAGATCAAGGGCAGTAACTCCATTGATTTTATCCTTTCCCCGCACCAGAGCAACAAGGTCTTTATTAGCGACAAGCTCTATGAATTTATATTTACAGGCCTCTGTCCACCCATTGGGTTTATCCATAGGTACACCTAAAACATGAACCAATGATAAAGATTTTAGTTGACATATATTTTATTAATTTGTAAGATGGGTTATTTTGATGATAATTAATGTTCAATAAAGAAAAAAGGCATAATGTCATGTTTAATACAGTTGTCCCATACAATTCAACCACATTGACACAAGATTTAAAAAAAAAATTTCCATGAGAAAATCATTGATAGATTGGCGTTAAACGTTGTACTTAGGTGTATTTCACTTTTATAACAGTGGCGTACATGTACTTCTAAACAGTGAACAGCAACACAACCACATTACTGTTTGTTTGTTTGATTGGTGTTTAACGTCGCGTACTCAAGGGTAGTTCACTTATATGATGACGGACAGAAATACAGAACATCACAAACAAATCTGCTTCCTGTTATCCTTTAGTTCTGCAAACACCAGGGCAACAGAAAGCAACCTCTTTTCTCGCCTCTTACGATCAACCGAGGAAGCCAAGGGAGTATTCTGCAGGGCTATGGCCCACTCGACCCCTCATGGGGCGTTATCAGAATGAGCTATATGTAGAAATACACAATGTTCATCAGATCAATGAGTGTCGCCAAGTGGAACCAAAACTATACATCCCTGGCTGGCAGTCAGCTCTTATATATGTCAGTAAATCAGTATTAAAGGTAAAGCTAGAAATACCAGAAATTTATCAAGAATGGATAATTATGTCTTTAAAAAACATTATTATTATCTCTTTGTGCAGTATATTTCATAGAAATTCTTTAGTGCCGCTCAATTTTATCCACAATTAGCATTCAGAGGATTGTGTCATGGTCAAAAAATTGTAAGGGAGATAATTCAATCTCTTTACATTAGAAAAATGGAGGATATCAGTTGCCAATGTATTTTACCATACTGCATGAAATTTTGGTGGAGATTTTTAAATTGTATTGATGCTTTGACTATTTAACTCAGAGAGTTTTATTTTCCCTTCTTTTAATTTTGTGCATACAACATTGAATAAATATGCATGTACTTACCAGGTACATCTCCATGGTAACAGACAGGAAGTGATGTGGTAAACTGTTTGAATGATGACCAGTCATTAAATCCCTCAGTCTGTTTTAATCCACATGTATCCCTTGGTGAATATATCAAACTACAATCCTGTTAACAAAAGATAATCTGTTAGAATTTAGTACAAATGAAACCGAAAGAATGTAACAGTTGTCCCGCGTATAATGGTCCACATGTAGCTTGAGCTTCAAGTGGTCTGGACTCCACAAACTTTACCACCAACTGCTTAGATGTGGGATATTTTTCACATGAGGTTTGGGCTTCCAAGGCGATACAAAGTGTCTTCTCATGTAAGAAAAAAAACATTCCGAAACATTTATTTCATTGTACGTGTAATTGTTCAAATACAAACATATATGGGAAAAAATGAAGCCCTCAAAATTTGGGGAATGCTATTAGTTTAATATGCTCGTATAACCAGCAATCGGCTTACAGTATAGCCCCTACTGATCAGCCTAGACGCTGGTAGATATAAAGTCGTTTGTTAGGTAATGGCTACTGGAGATGCTCGATAACACCAGCCTATGAAAGTCGATCTTTCAACACGCTTTCAGCTTTGATTGTTTGCTTGGATACATGGGCAGCACATCCTTGAGTCTCCAGTTTACAAACCTGTTTGCTCATGTGCCCAGGTCAACCAATAGAATTTTGTGTGATTTATAAGGCGGACTCCAGAATTCACAGGAATCTGATTGGACACCTTCATTCTTATGCTTTAGGTCATTACCTAACAAATGGCTTTATATCTACCAGCGTCTAGGCTGATCAGTAGGGGCTATACTGTAAGTTATCGCTGGTTATACGAGCATATAAATTTAAAAGCAAACATATTCTCATATAGAAATGAGCAAAAAAATTTATCTCCTTTTTCCCTATTTTTTTAAAAGACAATTTAGTTCCTTTGTTTGATCAAGGTTTTATGTTTTACTCACATGATGATATAAAAACCCAACAGACAAAGGAAACCACCGTTGACTGGCAGAAGATGAGACAATTAAAGGTAAAGACACCACAACAAATTGCCTTGATATGCTCTTAGATTACCAGGAACTTTTGTCAATTGACTGAATGGTGTTTAACGCCATACTTAAGGGTGTTTCACTGATATGGTGGTGACCAAGTAGTCACACTAAAGCAACCATTAATGTGAAGGGGTTTTCTTATGTCAGAAAATTGACCCAAAAAAAATGGCTGAAAAAAATTGGGCCAGGCAGTCAGGAATATTATTTTTTTTTTTTTGTCAATTATTTTTTGTTTGTAGATGTTGCACAAAACAACAGATATTAAATAAAAGTTATACAGATGCTTGTGTGACCGAAAAACATTACAACAAACGATTTTGCTATCAAAATTTGCCAATTTGAAAAGCTTTTATTTTTTTATTATTTTTTTTTTTCAAACCCAATAAAAAAAGCCTTTGAACTCAAAGTTATTTCGAGGTTTGGTCACATTTTTTTCTTAGCCCTATGTCCATGCTTGGAACATTCCTACCTTAGCAGGATGTCAGAACCATTATAGTCCCCTTTACCTGTTTGACTGAGCAGACCTGATGATGTTGTGAGGAGTCAAACTGTTTTAACCCCTCGGCTGGTCCCCTCCTGTACACCACAATGGAGTAGGTGTTAATGACCCAGGGGTCACCGTGAGATAAATCCACCACGAATATTGTTATCTTATTATCTCCAATACCAAGGGTGACATTCGCCGGTCTGAAATTAATCAAAATATAGACAAATATTGCAAACAAAAGTATATTATCTGCACCGAATGGTTCACTAGCAGCTAACAAATTTAAATTAAATCATACAATATAAGCACTTTCAAAATTACAGCTAGACACTGCATAGATTGGTTTAATGCCTTGTTTGAGGGTATTTCACTTAGATGAAGTTGGTGTATTCCTACAATAATTGACACTAGCACAACCAACATGTGAAGCATTTCCATAATGTTGGAAAGTTAATTTTCCTCCAGTGCTAAGTAAAGACAGTGTTGCTACTCTTCAAACAAACTGCCCTTAGCCAGAGGGCGCACAACACTGCAAAGTGGCATCTTGTTGTTCCTTACATGTAACTCTTAAAATATAATATATACATGTACTTTTCCATAAGCCTAGAATTTGTAGCACATTCCGTTTAGAGAGAGCTGGGTCTGCTAGAGGCAAGCACCATTTTCTTTCTCTGCAATAAAAATGCGTT
The DNA here is from genome assembly GCA_034783835.1 of Mopalia ciliata. Lineage (NCBI taxonomy): Eukaryota > Metazoa > Mollusca > Polyplacophora > Chitonida > Mopaliidae > Mopalia > Mopalia ciliata. Next base: position 9,597 of record JAVFBW010079327.1, read on the forward strand.
TACTTTTCCTGAATTAAACAAATATCATCTCATTCTACTATAATTAATTATTTCATTTTGTTTTAATTACCTTGCTATTCCATTTATTTCCTCTAGCCTGGCCTCACAGTAACAGCTCTCAGCCACAGCCCATACCTGTACCAGGTAGATATTGTAATCAACCTCTGCCAGGTAATCTGATGTCACAGGTGAGAAGTCAGGGCTCAATGATAGGTATGGAGAGAAATGTATTCCAGACAGGTATGGTATTCTAGTTTTATCTGAAAGAACAGAAGTCGTTAGCAAGTGTTTTATAATTCTATATAAGACCAGGCATAAAAATTTGCACCTGTCCACAGGTCTAAGATCAGTAAAAAGAATTACACCTGGTTTTCAGACCAGTCATTTCCCATTTTGATAACACACTTATACTGAATTTAACATTGTAGACCAGCCAAATAATTTGCATTTCAGTAACAACTCATCCACCTGACCAGTAGAGAATTTAACGAAATCAGATCCTGAATAACAAACACACAACAATACAATGAATCAATGATGACTAAACAATAAGAAATGTGGACAAATTTAGAAAAAAACATGTTAGCAAAAGAAAAAACAATGCCACAACAATTTAAAGCAAAACTGCTTGAGGGTAAGCGCCACTTCAGGCTATTTCACTAATGACATATCATAATTTTGATGTAAATTTAAAACAACATACATGTAACTCTAATTCAATACCGAAATCTATGCAAATATATTGTATGGATAGCAGCTCAACTTATGTGCACACTTTCTGTCCAAAATAGAATCACACATTTTTATAATCTTACCTTTTGAGCATTCCAGTCTTGCTGGCATGTGTGGAAAATCTGCAACCAGAGTTTAAATACATGTACATGGAAAAATTGAGAAATATATATAGTGAAAATATATTTTTACCATAAGAATCCATACCTATCAATTACTTGTTTAACTCAATTGGTAAAAACCCTGCCCATGAAAGTCAGAGACTCGATATCAGTGGTTTCAAGTTAAATCTTCTCTCTTCACATTTAAAATATAATATTGGCAAAACACAATGAGAACCTAAGCTGAATGAAATCCTAAGTCAAACGCTTCATATTTTTTCTAAGATTTGTGTACCAAAACACACCGTACATGCAGGCATTATCTCGGTGAATATTGCCCGATTAGGCAAACTGTGTAACAGTTTAACAGTCAGGCTTGTCTCCCCTTGGCATAGAGAGGACCAGGGCAAATGCACTACCTCAAACCCCCCACCCATCCATCAGAAAAATGAAATGTTATGAGTGCTACTTTACCTGCCAAGTTCTTAGACTCTCTATTTTTATAAATATTGTCATCATTAGACCTGCAAAACAAAAAAACAAGTATTTAAACATCTGAGGAAGTGACTAACACATGTACTTATTTTCATCTGTTTAAAATTATGTTCATTCCATTAGAAATTTTATTTGAAGTCAAATTTAGGCAGAAAACAAAAAAAAAAGAAAAAAAAATAATCACTAAAAATGTATTTGCAAAAAATTTACATAAAATCAAATATATTTTTACAAAACTTAATTTCAATAATTTATACAGAAATATTAGAAAATTACTATTAATAACCATACAATAATTTTCATAACTTTGAGAAATTGATATACCCAATTCTGGGTATGAAATACTTACATGGGAATGTTGACATCATCGTAAGCGACATCAGTTTCTTGTGCGGCCATACTGGAGTAGAATCTCTCCACGTTAATCAGTAAGGAATGTAGCTCAGGCCCCCAGGGGTGGGGATTTAATCCTTGTGGTGGTTGTGCGTAGGGGACTGATGAGAAGGTGGACAGTCTATGGACCAATGGTGAATACTCGTCCCCTAGTCTGGTAGGGTACAACTGAAAACATATAGATTTACATGAAATAATTCCCACTACATGTAGTTGATTCATTTGGTGTTCAAAGGTATATTTTATAACATCAGAGCAGCTTTTTGTTGGTTGGATGTCAATCATGATTGAGTTAATACGATTTGTTTGATTGTTTTATTGGTCTTTTACGCCGTACTCAAGGGTATTTCACTTATATGATGGCGGATTGTCCACCATACACAGCCTTATTACAGTGGAAAATGGAGCGGTAACCTTGTAATATCCTCTAAATACTGTTTTTTTTTGCTCTCGATTTTTTCTTCTTATTTTTGCTTTGTACCTTAATAAAACCTCCTAGTGTCAAACTCTCTTGTTTACTTTGTAACAGGTATTGGACATGTGCTTCCTGTAGACAGGTGTCTGTGCTGCTCGGGCAATGGACATTCTGCTGAAGAAAAAAAGAAAATTACCATTTCTTACGAATCAGATACATACTCAGGGTGAATGTCTAAAGATATAATTTTCTTATAAATTTCTCCCATTGGCTGATAAACGTTTGCCTTATTTCTCACCTTTCTGTATGCAAAAGTTTTGATAAAAGCCTGTTGTTTAAATTTCATACTTGATACTATGAAATATAATCAACAGGCTGTATTTCAGGGTCAACATAGTTATAATTTTCTTATAAATTTCTCTCATTGATTGATAAACTTTTGTCAGATTTCTCACCGTTCTCAATTTCTGTATGCATAAAGTTTTGTTTAAAGCCTGTTGTTTAAATTTCATATTTAATACTGGCATCAGATTAAATGACACAGTATTAGTGTACAGTTCTTAAATCTGTTTAAGTATAGCCTGTCAATTCTGCACCCACTTAGCTACAGACTCCGTGTAACACTCTGTCAAGAGTATACTTACAATGGGAAGATCTAGATTAAGAGCGGTCATCAGCCTAGCCACTTCTTCAGCCACAGACAGATTCCCACTCAACATCCCTAAACTGTCTTCTATCACCTGTTGCTTACTGACGTACTCAGACCATGATGATAGGTGGTCAAGACTAGGCTGGGACTTCACCTGTAAAATTAAAAAAACAGGTGGAATTTTAAAAAATAATTTTAATAGTTTTCTTTCTTGTTACAAAATTTATCTTTTTGGTCAAGTATTAATAGGAATGGTTTGATTGTTTGTTTGTTTGATTGGTGTTTAACGTCGTACTCAAAGGTATTTCACTTATATGACGACGGATTATCCACTTCACAATGTACACAGCCTTATTACGGTGGAAAACAGGGAGGAAACCTCGTAAAAACCACTTGTGTTGTCATGGAATGGAACTGTGACAACCCAGAAAAACCACAACCGTCTGATGGGTATATACAACAACAAATCAACAACTCTCCACAACAGATCAGCTTAAGTACTTACTTTTAACCAGACCAGAATCTTACCTCTAAAATAAAAGCGTGGAATGTAGAATTAAAGGTAACATCTACTTCTAAAAGCTGAAAACAAGTGGAACACCTGGAAGTAATAATGATATTAATTATCAACAACATCAATCATTAAACACACAGAACACCAATATATTAATTATCCCTCAAATATAATGCAAAAACAGCAAGACAAAATGAAACATTTAGAAATCTATTTGTTTGATATTATTTTCAACTAGATAATTTTTTTCATCCAAACGTCCCAGAAAGCACCAATATATTCATTTTCCTAAAATAGAATTGAAGGGAAAAAATGAAACCCACATCGTGAATAATTTACCGTTCTTTCTGCTAATATTGTGGATAAGTACCGAAATCTATTGAAAATTTCTATGGCTCAGATGATATTTAATAATGGATCGTTTTTTGTTTTTATTACAATAAAGCATAATTAATCTATTAATCCAACTATTTCTTCCCAATTTTAGGAATTTATGGATTTGTTCAACACAAATTATGGATTTAATGGAGATAAAAACTTGAACTATTTTGAGATTATTGCTTACAGTAATACATTGGAGTAATAAATTAAGTGGGGCTTAATTTTCATAAACAGCTACACAAAGCGTTTTTATTATATTGGAAAACCAAATATCTTGTTCTTGTTCCATGCCAAGCACATGGTCATAACCTTCTCTTGAGATGTGTAGAGCTTACCCAATACAATGGGGCTGTCCATCCGATTGACACCAGACGGCGCAGTTGTACTAGTGGGGGTACCAATATGCATGTCCGAATTTGCCAATAGTTTTGTAAGGGCCGAAAATGGAAAAGAAATTCGATAGCTTGAATTTTTACAAGAGCAGTCTGTTGACATGTCACTGGCAAAAATGTTGAGCATATAATCTGTAGATGCATTTACATTTCTATTAAATCCTCCTTTCGTCCTCTTGTAGATGCTCCTCTTTCTATTAATTTAATTTTAAGTCGAGATACGATAAGCTTCCCATATTCTGAAACCATGTTTAGCCTGCATCCAAATCGAGGCTACATTACCCCACCACTAAAACACGAGCGCCCTCTTCTGGACTTTACGGCAGCCGATAACCTCATGCCATTAAGTTCTTTTTGGAAACTCATCTATGGGAGTGTATCTAGAACATGGTGATTCACATGTTTTTGTTAATCATCATCCCTGGGCCAGTGTTATTACTTTTTAGAAGATGAATTTAATGGAAATGCTGACTGACAAACCTTGAGGTGTTCTTGAAGCCTGTTAACTGGTCTGCCAGTAGAAGTAGTTGTGTTAAAGTCCAGTGTAGATTATGGTTGAGTTGGGACAATGTTTCTGAGTTGTATTGGTCAAAGATACCCTCAGTCCACTGATCACCGGTCAAAGTCTACAAAAGTAAAAATGAGAATAAAATTATTGTCTGATCACCGGTTTTCAAACAGCACTGGTTTTCAAACATTTCATTATTTTCGCTTGTTTTTCTGTAATTTTTTTAATACAGAATGATGTTGAAATTGAATAACAGTATTTCATCAGTAACTTTGTTGTTTGTTTGTTTTGTTTGATTGGTGTTTAATGTTGTACTCATGGGTATTTCATTTATATGACAACGGATTCACAAATACAGAACATCACAAACAAATCTGCTTCCTGTTACCCTTTAGCTCTGCTAACACCAGGGTAACAGAAAGCAACCTCTTTTCTCGCCTCTTACGATCGACCAAGGAAGCTAGTTAAGATCAAATTAAAAACTTGTCACTTTTAAGTTATTTTGAACATGATATGATTAATAGATACTAATCAACATACCTATGCCAGTGTGATCCCTTTTGTTAAATATACACAATATGTGTAAACAAAATTTTCGGATTAAAATTCAAATAATAAAATGAATACCAGATTCCATTAGAGATTATCATTTGCAACATTTACTTAAGAGAAAATTCCAAGTCTACAGAGTTTTAGCCTTGTCAGGCATAAATCCTAGGTTCTACTTCTGTTAGATGAATGCACACGTTTCTTTGTTAACATTTAGAAATTATATTTAATGATTATCTCAAATATCAACATTTAAAAAATGCTACTCCTTCACCCTTTAGTACATCACACACATACATAGTTGATAGAATTGTAACACTGCTAAAGGTCTCTGTTTGACCCCCTGCAAGAGCAGACAAATCTGTCTTTCTTATTTTCCTAATATAAGCTAATAAACCAAAGTCAAATATGATTAAACTCAAGGTTTTAACCTTTTCATCTGATAAGTGGTGGGAAATGAAATTATATATCCAGTTATTTAGCAATTTTGTTTACACTAGAACAGCAAAAAGTCTCAAGTCCATAATACTATTTATATGTACAGAGGTCTCTTACTTTTCTTGCATTGTTGCTTTGATTGGGTTTTAACACTGTACTTATGGTGTTGCACACATTGTTAGATACCATTTGTAATTCGTACATTGTAATTATATTGCAGTTTTGATGTTCTGTTTTTCACAACATCTCTGTATATTTGACCTAACAATGTACTTTCCATGATGAATTTCTTTAGACTTAGTATGTAATCCTCTCATAATTAGTACATATTGTGAAGTTGCAAAAGCTTTGGCTTTCATTAATCTGATATGAACTGATAAGACAGACTATTTGTCTCAACTTCATCATATCACAACTTTGTTAACTTAATTGCAAATGTAACATTATATAATAAAAGTTACATAACATAAACTAATGACTTTGATTCTTTATTAATTCAATAGTTGTTATTATGGCTTTCAAATTTATTTTGAAAGACATATTGCTGCGAACAGGGACGTCACTTCTGTATTTTAAATTAAATAATTCAAGGTTATGCTTAATCAATTGCAAGTGAGTTACAGTTGTTTGTCTTTGAAAATATTCATTTAAAGTAATAAGTTTAGGTCTAAAATCGTTGGTCTTTCCCTTTAAGCCCTTGTATGGCTAAGGGTGGTGTACATGTAACTGGAAGATATTTGTGTTGTCGCCTATGGAGGAACATTAATTTTCCAACAGAGCATTTGTATATAACACTTCACATTATAGATGTGTTGCTCTTTTAAAGTACACCAATGTTATGTAAGTGAAATACCCTTAAGTACGGTGGTAAATACCAATCAATCAACCATTCAAACCGCGAGAAATGAGTACAATAACATGAAAATTCATTAAAACGATTGATAAAAGCAACAAAAAAAAAGTTACTAATCATGCATGGTTTATCTTGTTGAAGATGCGACTTTTGTCTTGTTTTTATTTAGTGACATTGGTCTTGAGGGTTAGACCTTCATTCATTAAGATAAGTACATCAACTATTCAGGACGACGTTAAACACCAATCAAACAAACAAACAAACAATTTATTTATAATAAGAAATGCTATTATGCTAATTTGGTTACACTTGGTTTGCAGGCCTATGAGAAGCGTTTCCCCACTTGTAAGATGATTCCAGTGTTTTTAGGCAGTGATATCACCAAAGACCATACAAGTGAAGATGGAGCCTGTCATGTGGTTGAACGGAGATGCAGGCTAAATGTGGATGCACCATATCTTCTTAAAAAGGTAGTTTGAATCTACATGTGTCAGATTTCTCACCTTCCTCACATGTACACCCTCTGTATATGAGTGAGTCACATTGTGTGGCTCGGCAATCTCGGGCGGTGGTGGTTTTTATGAAGCTTCCTCACATTTTTCCACAGTAATTAGGCAAGGAGCAGTGTAAAGTGGACAATCTGTCATCATATTAGTGAAATACCCTTGAGTACGACATTAAACCCCAATCAAACAAAGAAACAAACCAATGAACTGCTAGCGAGTCTGCTTACTAATCCTCCTCTGATGTACTGGCCCGCGGCCGTGGCTCAGTGGAAGCGAGTGCTCATCCTGAACTGAACATGCTTCGATTTACCGTTTACGGGTTCGAGTCCGCCTTTCGACCATCAGGTATATGTGCGAATCACATGGTTGTGGCTCCCGCAATTGTTGGGGTGGTTTTTACGAGGTTTCCTCGGGTTATTTTATGAAATCAAGAAACGATAAGTCAATGTCATATTTAAGTATATTTAATGGTAACCTTTCAAGGGATATAGGGGTCATTGGGGAAACTGCCAAAATTGCACACCCTGACAGTTACTTAAAAATTGAAGAAAT
>JAVFBW010079437.1:0-17072 GCA_034783835.1 Mopalia ciliata
AATTCCCCTGGTGACATCACTAAAAAATCACAGCTAACTCTTAATGAAAGCCACATGTTCGAATCCCAATTTCTCCAAATGTACAACAAATTTTTTAATGAAACAAGTTGCAAATCCTTCAATGAATATTGGACTATTTTTATACGTTTTCTAGGTATTTGGGAATACCTTTAAGGTTATTCCGATTGTGCCTTGACAACTGATGCTCCCTTCAACTGTCAACCTGTTAGGAAGCTAGTATATACTTAAAAGCTTTATATCCTAAAGCAGCTTTTAATTTTTATATATAACAAGCGTAACTTTCCCTGGTGGCTGAAACTCAATAGAGCTATTTGTGTGCAATAATAATAATAAATACAAAAAAAAAAACAAAAAAAAATTCTTGCCTTTTTTAGTTCTTCCTGAAGCCTTATTGATTTTACATATTTGTATCAGCATACATGTACTTAAGAGATTTAACAAACTACAATTTTTTTTCCTATTTTGCAAAGTAAGTATTTATTTTACACAATTTACTTATGAAATTATGCAGTCTACTTTTCAGCCCCTGTACATTAAAAGTACAATGTATACAGTTTTTGCCAATATTTCACAATTCGGTTAACAGTGTTTTATAGATTTTGGATCTGGTAGGTAGTTTATAAGCGGATCAAGTCAGCAGTGAAAACTTATTGTAGTGTGAAATCTGCATACCAGCAACGAGCCCATTTCACAAAGCTAACTTAGATTATTTAAAACATAAATGCCATGACAACCAGTACTGAAGACATTGTGTTTCCATGGACATTATGTTCAACATAGGTTAAGATCACTAGAAACTGGTCATAGGGACTACAATAATGCCCATGCTCAGTAAGGGTTCAACAGAAGTGTAGACAAGGTGAAAAATACCTTCCAACGATACATATTAAAATCAATAGGTGACACATCACGTGACATGTTTAGAGGGGTTACAATAAAGTAGGTTATTTGATTTCCCCCATTTGTTACTAGTTAAGTGCACATGTCAATATTCAATATCAATGGTGAGCCTGGGGTAAGATGCAGCTGCACAAAACAGCATTTATCCAATTCGTTGCATGGCTCTAGGATCCATTTTCCTGGGACATAAAAATGTTATCAATTTCAGAAAAAAACATAATATAGGCAATGTCAGTATATAGTATATCGACTACTGTACAGTACAGGTACATTTGACTTCGGGACATGACCCACATGTGTTAAATAAGTGGGAAAAAACTAAATTTATGCTTCGGTTATACATTTCAATTTACCAATAATATAGCCTGTACATTTAAATGTAGCCCAATTTGTGATGCACATAATGTTTAAAACAGGTCGTGAGGGGGGTGGGGGGTGTTCTTTATTTGATACCATGATTAGCTTTGAGTTTAACAATACCATGTTCTTTTTTCTTTTTTCATCAGAAACTCGTACAGAATTTGTAAAGATTACACTGTTAACATTTTAAAGCTCACAAAAAAAGTTAACATAAAAAATATGTAACCTTATTTTGCCTATTTTAACAAAATATTTTATAAAATTCATTCCAACTGCACTCTTTCCATTTTTGAACTCACAAAAAACACTTTTGACCAGTTTTATCTGAATCTAATACAGTAATCATTGAGACTACACTCTATTACTCAAATTATATTTTAAAAAAGCAAGGCTGATGTAAATATTGAAATTCTAACAAAACGAAGCAGTAAAGATTTTGATATCAAATATGAAACAAGCTTGGACAATATTTTAACTGGTTGTTAAACAAGAGTTACAGAACAGCTTGAGTTCAACGTTCTGCAAACATATGCAACTAGTGGCCAACTGGGGAGATCAAAGTGCTGTAGTTTCTGACTGTGTCACTACGATTAACACAGCAATAGAACTATTTGGTTGACAGCGGGTCGTTGGATTTCCCGGCAGAAGTCAGGTAAAGCAAGCGGTGCAGGAAAGCCTTCAATAAAGCCTGCGTGGTCCCTCATGTATTTATGCTGGCTGGTTATTCACAGGAAGTCGGCTACTTGTCAGGGGTGACACCTACTGTAAAGGATTTAGGAAAAGGACAAAGCAGTTACGTAGCCGTGACATAACCCACTTTGCTGACTCAATGCTGAGATTACGTGATCAGAGGGGGATTATTTAACACCATCTATTTACCATCCACCATTCCAAAACTGCCCCTCCAAAACCGGGATTTTGCCCAAATGACTTACGGTGGCATTTTAAAACCGTCTGTCTAAAAAAAAAAGTTTGTCTATTTCATTTAACAATGAAGGTGTTCTTTATTAATTCTAAAACTCTTTAAAACTAAATATTTTGTTACTTGAATTTAAGCAAAGACTGTCTTTGTTGCTGTATCTTCAAAATCAGATGCTGTTGACATAACTTGACATTATTTTAATGCTATATTTTAACCAAAATCTTGTTCACTTGATCTTAAAGGAGACCTGAAGTTGAAATGTTAAAATTTTTACAACTGCAGCCATAAAGAAAAATGTTTAATTCTGGGAAATTTTACATGACAGTCTCAATTTAAATAGACATGTCCTGCAAATCTATATAAATTTCTACCCCTGCAGGTAAACATAAACCTCAGATGTGGCCTTTTTCCACTAAATTGATCTCAAACATTGAAGAAAACAAATTGCAATTAATCTATAGACATTGTTGTGAAGCATCTATTAAAATCTGTGTTCCGCATTGAATGAAGAGATTACAAAATATTATAAAGATTGGTATGTGTATACTTCAAATACATATGTTCATCTATGAACACTGCTTGATGTCAAAAATTGATTTAAAACAGTAAAAAAAAAAAAACACCATTTAATGTAAAAAAATTGATTTTAAAAATTAAAAAAAGATAAGATAATAGAAAACCAAAAACCTTATTATTTAAATTAGTTTTAGCCCCGACCATATTTTAACTGGAACAATATGTAGAATAGTCACAGAATGACAATCTAAAGTTTAAAATTTGAATAGATATTAATGAAAATAATAGAGTCAATTGAAGTTTTGCAATTGACACACATGATGAAATATAGTAAGATTGTTGAATGCTTTATTCGATTAGATCATCTTTGCCACAGTTGATTATAATATTAGGTTATAATTTAGTCAATCAATTAAAATGTCTCACACATCTCTTGACTAGAAATTGAGAAAAAAAAGTGGATAAACGGGGAGAAATATTCTAGAGGATATGTGAATATGGCGTAATTCTGCACGTCTAAAAAAGGTCTGGGTACATTGACAAGAACATGTTTTCATCTAAATTAATATTTAAGATGACGTCCATCATATTTCCCGGATTGGGATTCTTGCATGAATTTTATCAATTATGGCATGAAGATAGTCATGTTACGTGTCCATGTTACCATTAATGGCTTCAGGATCAGGAATAGCAAACACCATTTAATAAGGGCATTTATAATATGCGTATTTGCCCGTACACAATAAATGTGTGTCTCAATGTTAGACTGCTAACAATCACAAATCAAATAGGAGGTTTTGGACATGGTGTAGTGACACTAACATTCATTCTGAACACGACGATCGACAATCAGGGCTAGAAGAAGAATTCTCGGGGGCCTCTGTGTTTGCAAGAACGCTCTCTCCACAAACATCTGGAAATCAACAATGGAAATTCAATCAGACATAAGCCTACATCTAGAATTGTAACAGATTCATCCTGCTATTTGGCCACCAAATTTACAATTGTTCAGCAGGTTACAGCATCCTAAACCCTCGAGAAAATTTCATCGAATGATCTAAAGAAAAACACAATCGTTACAACAAAATATTACACACATACTCTTGAAAAATGATAGCCCGTCACAAATAAACGGAGAGAAATCCTTCAGAGGCGAATTTCCTCTCAATTTTGCAGGAAATCATTCATTCTTCTGCTGCAATTTTTCTCACTTATCCCTCAAACAAGCCTATAATTCAAGCTATAATTCTGAGATTTGGATGTGGCTTTTTTTTACATAACAAGACACAATGTCAGCCCCTGAAATAATCCTGCTGTTACATGGAAGACAGTTTGCAATATCCTCAGGCTGCATTCCGTTACAAAACTAAGATAAAAAGCAAAACAAAAATGATTTTAAGATTTTAAATAATCCTCTGCAGAAAGAACATTGAAAAGATTAAAATTGGTCACGCTATCTTTTGGGATAACAAGTAGTCTCTAGACACATGAACATTAAATGCTTAATTTTCTGACTTCAATCTTCCTAGAAATGTTCAGTGAAGAACATTTTTTTTTTTCATGTTGACTTCACAAAAACAGTCAAATGCATAGATTATCTAGCAGACTTATTCACATTAGTGGACAAAAGGTCATTCAAGACACTATCGAGTCTCTTTCATGCAAAAAAAGAACATTATGTATGGATAACCCCGGAGCAAATAAATGCAAATAAATGAAAGAAAAGTGAAACAGCGACATTTTAATATTTGATTTGAGAGTATCTATTTTATACTGAAAATCACCACTAAAACCTTTAAATTGAACAAGATTTCCAGAGAAACAACAATAGATGGCCACTTAAACCAAGCAGTAAAAAAAAGAGAGAATGGTCGATATTTTTTCTTTATTTGCCTACTACTTTTCATGAATTAGAAAAAGAAAAACCTTACCCCAAAAATATATCGGTTAAATTGTTTTTTCATTCTGTGAAGTGTTTGAAATAATATTTACCTGTAAGCTTATTCATACTTATCCATAATTTAAAATAAAAAATAACAATAAGACTTGCACTAAAATCATCTTCCATATATGAATTAACTTATAGAAAAAATTTTAACATGCATTTATTCCAAAATCAAAGAAAAAGCTTACAATTTATCCAGGATAACTGTAGAAACAAAAAACCCTATCCAATGCATTATCAGGTATTGCTGATCAAAAATAAGATGGTCTGACTGATTAAAATGCACACTTATCAAAATACATTTGCAGTAAAATTGTTAATTTTGCACAAATCAACACACTTTCAAATGAAAGATATGGTGCTGTCTGGCAAGTTGCATGTATTCCAAATAAGCACAGTCGGAAGACATTAGATCACTTGTCTTTTTTCAATAGAATCAATAAACTGAGGTAGTTCGATTTATCTGTGACAACAATTTACAGCAAAGGAACAACACATTGATAGAAACTTGTATTTGATTTTGGCAGGCAGCAGTCTGTGAGAAACACAGACAACTGTCTCTGAAGCATATCTACATCATCTTCAAATATGCTTTCTGTCCTCACCAGTGCTGGTAAATTAGCCTCAATCTATTTTAGCTCTCGGAGAATTCAATTCAGTAAACCTGATGTAGTCGGTGTCAGATTGAGATACTGCAAAACAGTCATCCAACTTTGAAATACACAGATCGAAACTCTCAACGCAAATAAATCCCCTGATCAATACAGTTTTAAACTCAAAGATTAAGCAAGGAAATCTTTGGCTAATGCTGATTATCTTGTTTTCTACCAGAGTTGGATACTGAGAAGTGCAGAGGCCTTTAATTTCCAAATGGATCTTTCAACGATCACAATATATGGTCTATCATGATGCAACAAATAAACATGCACAGAGTTTCCAAATATTTCTTCTGTTGGTTTCCACTGGTTCAATATTTATGACACACACACAACAGCTCATTCCAATTGGCTACTATGAATGTTATGTTTATACTACACTTAAAAGTCAGAAATTTCTCTGTCACCTACATAGAAGAAATGTTTTAGGCTAAAGAGACAAAATTGTATGTAATCAAGTTAGCATTTCCATATTCTAAGTAAAAACACATATTTTATTTTAAGATTTAAAAAATCTGTGCTAATTTTTGCATTTCAGGATAAGAAACGATCCAGTACAGATACCGGTAATAGCAGGGTAAAATACATATAGTCAATTTGCATGATAACATGGGTTAATATCTGCATTGAAATGTTGCTCATTGATAAACCTAGACGTTCAAAATACATCAAAAAAGCTTTGTTATGATAAAGCAATCAAGCATTTCAAAACCATTTTTTTTTTTTACATGCAACCTATTCTTAACACCAACTCAAGACGTTTTACAACCTTTATTCCAGCTGCTAAGATGCCTGTGAATTTTTAAATCTTCGTCCACAAGATCTATTCTGTGAGTTTTTACACCTCATAAAAGTCAAATGGAGTTTTCTTTTCTCCACTTTGAAGGAGATCAAGTTGACCGTTTAAATAATGTAAGATAAAACCAAGCCATATCAAGACGTACAGAATAATAAAATAGAAAACATTGGATGTCTACAGTCAAGTCTGTTCTGAATAGCAGTCTGTGAGAATAATAGGGTGACACTTGATAATTTGATACAGCGTCTCAGCACATACAATGATGACCAAGGGGTATTGTTCACCATATCTTGACCACGACAATCACCCTCATAATGGAACCAATGAGGCATAAAAGCTGAGGGGTGTTGTGGATACTGCAAACAAATGACCAGTCAGAGCAACACCTTGCTTAACGCCACTTGCCTCAAGCTAATCCTCTCAAGCGTGCCTCTTATCCTGCGTCCACAGAGATCATGCTACTGATCAACATTATCTCGATCTAATCAACTATTTGATCAACCTATTAGACAGTTAAAATTTCAATCAACTTTGGAAATCTTAATCTATGCTACCTACCAGGGGCTTAGCCAGAAATCAAAAGTATGGTGTCCAAAATGGTCATTTTGCTTTGTTTTTTTAAGTAACTGGATGTCCAATTTTAGCAGTTTTCTCTATCTCCTGCATGTTAAATTTACTTAAAACAGGGTGTCCAAATGAGATAGTTGGTAACTTTATGGTGTCCATTTTGAAGGGTGGACACCTCTGCCTATAAAGCCCTTGCTACATACCGTTTTCACCATCTTTTATACAGTAACCTGATTAAATACATATGCCTGCTGATTCCACATAATTATTCAGAGAATAATCCCAATGATGTTTCATGCTTTAAATGTTACAAAAAAAATGAATAAACTTCTTATTAAAAGAAAAACTGTTATCTACCATGTGATTTGGAGCTCCAAAATGCTCATAAAATCCACACACAAACCCCTTATAAAAACTTAAATGTTAAATGTGCTTTAAAAAGGAAAAACTATAAAATAAGTGTCTTTTTCTTGCTGTATCATTATTTCAAGTTGATTAGCTAAACATGGTTACTATTTCTGTTAACCAGGTAATAAGTAAATACACATTTAAGTATTATTTTGCACCTATCACCACTTCTCATGGTAAGTAACAGAATAAATAACAAAGTTTTCAACAGAAATAGTTTGCTTAATGGCTAAAATGGACCACCACTTACTGTTTGTTGTATAATACAGCCTGACACAACAGAGTCTGTAAGATCAAGCAGTTAAACAATCTGAAAAATATCCAATATTTTTAAACCCTTAAGAGAGTCAATTTACTGATTTCATCATGCCTGATATCATAGTAGCTGAATAAATTACATATAGAGTTTAGATTAAAAATATTATTGGTTCACTACAAAGGCTCTGAGAACCAACTATGGCACATATTAACCTTTCTCTGTAACATTACCATAAGCAAATTAGTACCGTATGAATGTAAAAATAGCCAAATGCACCATTAACACATTTCTTAAAATTAAACACAAATGCACCAATAAATATACTCCATTTCATAAAAATAAATTTCTTCTTAGCACAAACAGTTCAGATTTTTCTTCCGATAACTCTGGGTTTTTTGATTGGTTGCCTGTTCTTCATTTTCACACGATGTCTCTCAAGCTGTCATGTTATATTGCTTTCTGTCAGAATCATGATTCTTTTGTTCCGATGGACAGGTGGTAATTATTAATGACATGGCCCATATTCAACTTCAGCGGGCATAAAGAGGGCATATATTAAAGTCTACAGCTTTGTATCGGTCAAGCTTTGACCAGTGGATGATTTTTCTGCTTGCCCAATGTGCCCTTCTCTGGCCAGCCCTGACCCCAAGCAGCCTGTATTCACCGAGCTCACAAGCTCTGTCTTACACTCCATTGTCCACTTCTTTTTATATCAACGGCCAGTTTTTCTTTAGCTGACGCTTCAATTTTACCCAATTTATCTTTCATTGGCGTCACAGAACGTGTTCTTTTTCACGAGGGCACACTCCACATTATGCTTGCCCCATGTCCAGATGGGCTCCAGTAAATCCAATGCCAGCCACCCTCTCTTTCTTAACTGCCAATTTTCTCTTAAACCTACAAGGGACAGTTCTTTTTTCTAATGAAGCTCTTTACTGATGCCCCTGGTCAATTTCTACCCAATACTGGTGATTGTATAAAGCAATCTGACCAGCCTTTAGAGGCCTTTAAACTACATCAAGGTTATCAGATCTTGACCCAATACTCCAATTGGAATCGGTCTGAAGCAATTAAGATCAAAATTCTGTAATAACATTAGCACGGAAATGAGTCCTGCTTTTTTTTCTTCCAGAGATCACATTCCAATAGCCTTACATACAGAATTACCATCCAATCAAATAAATGGCTTTTACTGGTCACTTCCAAATACTTTTTTTATATCCCTTCTTTTCTTCTGGCAATTCACCAAAATCCACTGTATTCTGATGAACTCACCACCTTTTCTCGATAGAAAAAATATAAGGGAGAGTGGGGAAACTTGACATAACACTTATACTATTATCCATTCTTGGGTGACTGCTTATTGATTTTGTCATATTATATATCATATTTATTGATTTGTAACCTTTTTTTCACTCTTGCACATTTGATTTCTTTGATATTGGTGTTTATTATCTGTATTGCTTATAGTTTATGTTGGAGTCAATATTTACCTTGTTTTTCTTTGTAATGTAATATGACATATTTTGCTTATTCCTCTTTCTTTTGTATCCAATGTTATATAATTATTCCTGCTATGTATTTTTATGTACTTCATATGATATGTTATCTACCTTGATTATTCATTAATGCATAAAATCTATCTTTGTTACTCAGTATAGATCTTCATGTATACTAAGCCTACTCCTACATAATTTTTTTCATTTCCTAACAAGACTTTATCAAATTAAAGAGTAACATTTTTTTCTGTGCCCATTTTGTTTTGTAGCAAGTGTGTATACATGAAGTGGATGACCCCATGTGTAGGGTAACCATTTCAAAAACCCATCCATCTCTGGTCTAAGAGTTGGGGGCACGGAGAAGCCCTTTCTCACAACCTTACAGAACCCCTTGAGAAATATACAGTGATTAAATTTCCATTCTTCTCTGCCTGGAAATCCACTTGATCTAGGCAGTGATAGCAGAGGTGCCTGCCAGAGTAGCTAGGGTCAGCTTTGAAAGGGCCTCAGTCCGGTAATGAACTTCTCATAATGGATGATTGGGGACAGCAGGTAGACCAGTAAGTAATGACTGATACGACCCACACCTGCCCTTGCTGCTGGACAATACAGTCCCTGCTGGCAGTGTCCACTCTGGTCAAGCAATGACCTGCAACTGGCCTTAGAAACTTTAACCTCTAGTAAATAATACTGCAGAACTGGACAAAGCCTTACCGTGGCTCCAGTCTACATCTTACAATGACCAGCCAGCTGCTGATTAGGCCTGGGAAAAACTCAATGTTAGAGAGGAAATGTCCTCCCCAATCCTGCTTCACCTTTTTTCCTTGTTTACAATCTAGCCATAAGCTTTTTACCTCCAATTTTTTTACCTATGTCGTGGGAACCAAATTTTATAATGGAGCAGCTGATGTGATTTATAGCCCCATAGAATGGATGAGTTTTCTAACCATACCTACATGTCATATGTGTACCCTATCTCCTATAACTAGTATATTGTTATACATATCTACAGCACTAGACACTTATAAATAAGTTATATGAAGACTATGTTCAAAATTTAACAATACAACTTCAAAGTTTGTTTGTTTTTGTTAACAAAATCCCTATAAAAATTTAGCAAAAATAAATATTCAAAATGCAATAGTTTCAACCAGAAAATATTCAGTGTAAACAAAAAAAGATACTATTTCGATCGAAAAAAAAAAAAGAAATGGAGTTCTATGATCCCTCTCGCAATGTGAAGTACTTTTCTATTGGAGAACTCCTGTTTCTCCATTTCAAAGTGAAGACAGTAGGAACATGATTATACCATACTGCCCTTACAAAGAAAGAGAAATTACAGGTAAATGGATAATAGGTATTTTTAGCTGCTGATGACTCCTCCTGACCCACACAGACCTTTGTTGTGCCAATTCTACACCCACAACTTTAAATAATTCATCCAACAACTGGAGAGAGAGAGAGCAGTTGTTGGTGATCAGAGAGAGCTGTTTGTGCTTTCTACACAGGTAAATTTTATCCTTGACAATATTGCATAATGACACACTTTACATTGGCAAGGGCGAAACAAGCTTCAAGTGAATCAGAAACAGGTTATCATTGTCTGTGAGCACAGATTGTCAGGAAGAAAAGACAGACCGAATAAATACAACAACCCTCAGGTAACAATCTCTACCCACAGAGACAACTCAGAATCTTGTATCAACGTCCATGATTAGATGTGCTGGAAAGTCAGTGTCTTTGTTTTTCGCATTTTATTTATTATGAGAGGCAGTTGATGGGAGTTAATTAATGGACATATGGGCAATCATGTTGGATATCATATCTAATTTTATTGTCTATATGTTTCCTCTTTACCAACTCCAAATTTAAATCACAAACTCACAGAAATGGTTTGTTCTTCAGGGTTATTTCACTCATAGAACAGCGTGCCAGCCCAAGGGGTAAAAGCAACCCCCCTTGATGCCATTGGCAACAAACAAATACAAGTCAGGACAAAACATGACAATCACAGGACAAATACATCACATACAGATCCTCTTCATATTGCCCCCGCTCTGAGAGCACCAAGACAACAGGAAGCTCCAGCCCAAACCTCTGACCCATAGAATGGAAACAGTAACATACAATCCGGTCCAACAAAAATACCTAGTCTCCTTATTCCAAAAACTTTGTAGCCCAACGTTCTATTTCTATGCACAAAGGAAACTGTTTTTGTTTTGCTTGTTATTATGTTATTGCAACTAGTGTTCATTTATCTGTCCATTTGTTTTTTTGTGAATACAGCGGACATTTGCCACAAGAGATTATGGAGCAAGAAGCATTAACAGCTACATAAAATCAATGCTCTTCTTCAAGCCTCTTACAATGCATGGTATTATTATGAGAGCAACATGAGCAGGTTACAAAGGTGAGGAGAAAGGCTGAATAGATATAGAGGATGAAGGTGTTTAGAGTGCGAGAGATTAAGTGTAAAATACTGCAATTATGCCTTGTATCAATTCAATACTGATCCACCTTATGGCAAGAGTTCACATGTATATGATCTGGATACCAATCATTATCACCGGAAACACTTCATAAGCTAAGAAAGTCTCAAAACATCAAACAAAATACTGCATTGATAAAGTTAGGCGACAAAAATTAATTACAAAATCAATTCTGTACAGATATGTTTCAATTGAAAAGGTGACAAAAGTATATAATTAGAGATAAAACAAGTATTATCAACACAAGAAATTATTTTAAACTATAATTTTGTAGAAGAAGAAAAAACTGATTTTGAATGTAACCATGTCATTCACAGGCTACAAAACAAAGTGGGACAGAGAATGATATCTTGTTGATCATCTCTGTGATAATACAAAATTACACAACTGAGTCATCAATTTGTCTTCTTTTATTCTTTTTTTTTAGAGGCATGTCCTAAAAAATCTATAGACTTTAAAAAGAGTTCAAGTTACTTTCTTAAAGTTCACAAAACACCTTCATATTGGACAAAACGTAAACAAGAACACATTCATGTTTTAGCATTGCAGAAGCATTGTCTGATTAGTTCTGAGAGGGACCCATATAAGATAACTAATGAATATTAGAGAAACAATCATATGTTACACTATCCCCTGTACTGCTTTCTTATCTCGATGAATACAAATGGAAGAAAGGAGATGAATTTTGATGAAAATGCTACAACATTGGTGATAGCTTCCTACTGCCTTGTTTCTGTTAGGGACAGGAGGCAGCACAAGGCTGATTTATTATGCAATCTGCATTCTGTCATTTACTGGAGTTGTCATTATTTGTAATCAGTGATTTCAGGAATGGTATCCTTCACCTGGCATGCCTTCTTATGAATGAAATAAACTTCAGCATGGCATAAAACAATCCAAACTAAATCAAACATAAATTGATTTTTTTGTTTTGTTTGGGGTTTATGCGTACTCAAGGCCATTCACTTATATGACAGGGGAAATGCAACATACACCAATTCTATAAGCATAGTTAGAGTGTGTTCTGGCAATAAACTGAGAAAATGCTTATGGTCACTTTGTAACATGGGTATACAAATACCAGAAGAACAAATAAACAGATTTATGTTCAGTTAAATCATCCTGATTAAAGAAAACACAATATGAAATGACACTACAGGCCATTACAGGTTTGTATTACTACCAAAAACTTTGATCTAGATCATCCTTAACAAGATAACCGTAAATTGAAGGTCAGTGCAGGGAAACGACCATGAAACTACTCAGGTTATCACATCTTGATTACAACAATTGATATTTCATATCAGGATACAATAACAACTGCTATTTATACACTTTGTGCAAGAATATAATTGGTCCATTCATTTGCCTTATAATACAATGACTAGGTTTGATTGATGGATCGTTTGATTGGTGTTTATATCCATGTGATAGATTAACTTTAAAGGCAGGTTTTTTAATGACTGATCACAATACAGGAATAGTTATCAAAACTCTCCATCAGTAACATACTATATTACGAAATTTTCTATTGGACAAAATTTATTTTACAATCTTTTTATTGATTGATATATTGATTTGTTATTAACATTATGCTTAGGCATACTTCACATATACGATGCGGGGTAATTCCCGCAATGAAGAGAACTCAACACTACAATATGAAGGAGGTTTTATATAAAGGGTCTAAAACTGATGTTTCTTTCTAGTTAACATGCAGCATGAATGTCTAAAACTAACTGCTCTTGGCCATAATTCAGGGTTATTTTATCAGTATTTATCTGAGATTGCCCATTAAAATAACTGATAATGACCCAGATTATATGAGGGATAAACTGATCCGAAGTTTGTGAATGGTAAGGTTATTTGAATTCTTACTCCAAAAGAAACATCTTGACATTAGAGCCTCAGAACTAGTCTGATTGTTCTTGGGTGACATTTGGTGTACAATTACTTTCTGGAGCATTCTCTGGAGTCCGTTTTAGTTTGACATGATCATATTCTGATGCAACCCATTTTTTAAACCATCGCAATTGGCCAATGTAATAGATGAGCTAAGTCTGTTTAGCCTATGGCCAGTAGCTCTGAGCTTTTTTCTAATAGACAGTAAGCTTAGCTTGGCAGCAGTGTTCCTCCAGTATAACATTCAACCTATTGGATGTAAGAAATGTAGACGTCATATAACTGTGTGAAATTGGACACCAGACCGGGGAATTTAATTTTTCCTCCGGAGAATGGACCCAAGAGGGGGAAATTGAAGCCCGCATCTTTCCAGTCCCTTGTCACTCTGAACCGACTGAGAATAGATCTATAGCTCAATGAGTTACCACAGGAAAAAAATGGTGAGAAAGAAGGAAAAAGATTATCAGGAATTTTTTGGTGGCAGCCTTGGAGGAAAGCCTGAGATAATTCTCTCCTATCTGAACTGATAATACTCATCTCTCAAGCCTGCCGAGATGTCTTAAACCAATTTTAAAAAATTAAACACACTCTCCTTCCTCGAAGCCATCTTGTGGCAGAAAAGCCAATGCACTTCTAGACAAGAGATTGTGGTTCCCTGGACGACCACAGCAACTCAATCACTCGCACAGGACAGAGACGTTACAAGATTTTGGATAAGTCTATTTGTGTAAGTTAGTGTCATGTTAATGTTTAACGTCACTCTTACACCGTTCTAACAATGCTTAGAGGATGATGGAGAAGTCTTTCAGAATCTGGACAAAACTGGCAATCAAAGTGACACTTCTCAATAAGGTACAGTAACTATAGGGACTGGTTAGTGCCAAACTTGTTTACCAGGGACTGTAAATCTCCTAAAAGTTGGAATTAAAAACCGTTGGAGAACTCCTGGGGGACAGTTGGTCAGAGCACAGATTTGATTTAGTAGATAATGATCAAATAGGAACTCGTTTCGGTCTTGGTACTTCTTCTAGGATACCCCAATAAGTGGGCTATGCAATGTAAATACATGTTAATAATAATGTAAAGAAAATTGTATATAATGCCTTTCGAGAGAGTTGAGAATGTTTTATTATTCATTCGCTTCATTTTGACATATTGTCAGTCATTTATTTTTTTACCAATCTTAAGTAATGAATACACCATTGGTTTGCCTGAAAGTCAAAGCCATCATTCATGGCCATAACATCACATTACTGAAGGCTGACTTTGGATTGGTCAAGGATAATGGTGGATCAAAAAGAGCGATGGTGGATCAAGGTTATCAATGGGTCAATCTTGACTGGATCAAGCTGAATGTTGGACGTGGAACTTTTGTTAGAATTTCTTATTTTATATTTTTCCTATATGTTGGTGTCATTTACAGAATCTGGACCTAGTTTTTGACTAACTGTGTCTCAGTTCCCCAGTATTTCAGCATCCAGACAGGAAACTTATGTTCGCAAGACAGTGATGTGTTGAACATAATAAAAAAAGCAAAACACAAATTATTTGAGTATTTTCCAGATAGCCAAACTGTAGTAACAAACCAATTAGGTGAAGACCGACTCTCAGAAAACCTGCAGCCTTGAAGACCTAAGTAATTACGTCTCTCAGTATTTGCGTAAGAAGATCAACAAACTACTGGAGTAGCCTTGTTACAATTCCCAATCCCAAGAAACAACATTGATGTAACCTTAGCAAGACAATCAATAAAGAACTCTTGTAAGTCTGTACTAGAGTTAGAATCTGTCAGTTCCATTAAACTATTGCTCAGGGGATCTTCGTTAAACATCTTGCTACAGGGATATTAGTCAGTGTATGTTTAATCAACACTCATCTGTAGGCACAACTACAAGTTTCTATGATTTAAGACGAGCAGTTTTGTGACATGTTCAACTAATGACAGCCATTGGAGAAATTGACCAAAACTACTTAACTGTCTGCAAAACGAGCAGGAAATCAAATATCAAAACATATCAAAGTTATGACTGTAAGTTTTACAAGATATGAATAATCAGGCATACAGTATTTTCTCTTTATTTTGCTTTGAACTAGAATAGAAAACTAAATCAACAATTTTTAAAATAGTGAATTCCAAACTTTGAATATCTGTCACAATTTGAAATTTCATCAATCTCTATTCACCCAAAATATAAAATTTTAAAGTTCGATATCTGAGATAAATTATATGATAGAGATTTACATTTAATTATCAACAGGTTGCATTCATCTTCTCGGGGTAAGTTTGAAGCCCCTCACCTAGTCATGCTTACGCTCTCAAGGTCAAACAAATATGAAAGTGTAAGAGAAACCACATTGACCAATCAAAATGAATGTAGCTGTTTTCAAACAGTCTTTGCCAGGATATCGTTGTAAACAGCAAAGAAAGACAATCTCTTTTCATTACCTTTCAAATATCTCTGCATGTAGGATTTCAAGTGAATGGTGCTTTATATCATACTCAAGGTTTTTCTCTTATATGAAAATGTTATTTTCTAGCCAAAATAGACACAATAGTTATCTGTGATAAAAATTTAATCTTCTTCCAGTGCTGAGATAAAATATGATTAAAAATTAACCTTCCTCTAGCTAGTGTAAAGTAAAGACATCACTGTTAAGATTAAAACTCTGTCCTCCGATCTGTGTTTGGGCATAATTTGAGAGCAGCTATATTGCTGTATTTATTTTCAATAATCATACGCTAAAGGTACTTGTCTGAAAAAATCCATACTGGTAGAAGTCTGTCAAATCCTGAGCAATAACTGACTAGTTCTTCTGACTTACCTGAATTTGTGGTGTTGGATTCTGCATCCACATGTTTAGGTCTAAGCTGAGATTTATCTGGCTCTGGCGGGACCCGGTCCTTTTTGACATCCTCATCAGCTTTTGTTGATTCTTTGTATTCTATATTATCAAGGCTCATCCGCTCCCTCATCGGTTCGAGGAGCCTGGTTGCAGACTGGAGGTCGGTGCTCTCTTTCCTGACGATGGGGGCCGTGATGCTGGGTGTCCGTGAGCTGATCACGGACAATTCTTCCTCTGTAGCGTCAGAATCATCGTGATCACTCTCCACCCCAGATCCCTCCGTCACCTCCACATTCTCCTTGTTACATTTATGCACTTTGTGCTGTATAAACTTGACGATGTCTTGGAGAGGGAAATTCGTCTGGCAATCTCCACACACGATTAGATCAAATTCATCTTCTACTGGATTGAAATTTAAGAGAAAAAAAAGGAAATTAGTTATTAATATGTTTATATTTCTTCTGTATTTCGAGTCACACATTACAGCCACAGACACATTGGCAAGAAACTTTTTAAAATGTATTTATTTATTCAAAATTATATCGTTAGTTAAATTCCAGAATCTAGTCCTGAGCAAAAAACTAGAGTAGCCTGTGCAGTTCATCACAATTAGGGACTATGGGAGTGATGTATGTTTTGTCTGATTCATCCCTTCCTAGCCCAATCAAAACCTGTAAATTATTGATATCTTTCCTCAATCCTCGTTGGTGTAAATCTGGCCTTCAAGTCATTTGACAAAAATTTGCCATTAATGAAAAAGCACAGATGGGCAAATATAATAGATACATGTAAATTCATAGCTTTAGAATTTTATTTAGTGATGGTGATGGTAAAATAAGAATTATGTTAAGAAAAAACCCTTTAAATCAGTATTCAAACAAATGTACCCATATAATAAAACATCATACTTTGACTTATGCCTTTCCTAGGATTTACAAAATATTCATATTTACTACTTTAAGTAACAACTGAAAAAATAATGTTT